>JABCRI010000882.1:0-21622 GCA_015143295.1 Tetracentron sinense
GTATTTTATTTTCTCCTTCAATTTTTTGTAATGTGATCATGGATACTTCAAAAATAGTATTTTTTTATGTCTTTACTTTCACACACCCGTGCATCTCAACGGGGCATGGCTAGTATTATATATAAGCTTGCAGAACCATTGTCTATGTTGAATGTTATGTTTGTGTGCTTTCAGTATGTATGCCTCGGTACATTGGGCTTAGTTAGATGGAAAGTCATTACAGCTGATTGCCAGCTATGGTCTCGTGATAAGTGTGATTACTAGAATTTGATCAAACGACCCTAACATTCTGAGAGGCGTGCTAGCCCTGCGATCAAGCAATCCCCACTATTCAAGCGGAAAAAACTATACCAGTCGTACGCTTTCTGGTAAAAATCAATCATGTGTTTGTAAATGACTTGTAACAATTCAACAAGTGAAATGGGGTTTAATAGATGTTGGATTTTGATGAGAGTAAAGAATCATGAGAGAGGGTAGACGGTGGGGTATATCAAATTTATAGTTGCAATGGGTGCATCCGAGTAGGCATGGATTGTGCCACCTGTGTAGGGCTGAGCGCACTATTCCGTGAGCATGTCGATGCATATGTAGCTCTAGTGGGAACATAAAATAAGCCAGATTGCATTGTGGAAGGATAAGAAAAATGGAGTCCCTCTCCACTAGTTTCATCAAGATGCTCCACGGACTCAGCCGAAATATGGATTTATAGGGAGATATGAATCAAAAACTACAAAGAGGTGGCTCCAATGATGAATGAAAGGATTCCAAAATTATAATAGAAATTCCTCAATAAAGCAAAGTCTCCTGGTAACTAGCAAATTTAAAAAAAGGGGAGTGAATGAATTACGAATTCGGGATTGTGGCTACTCCTTAAATACTTTTGCTTTTTTTGTTTGCTGCTGCTACTACACTCAACAGTAAAAGAGATGAAAAAAGGATTTCTAGCAGAAAGGGAAGGAAGCTGAGATTCGATTCTATGTCAATAATTCGGCGGTTCCTGGTCCCATATGCCCCGATCAAAGAAACCAAAACCCAGTCTCTCAAAATAAAAATAAAAAAGAGTATCTAAGGTCAGAAAATGGAAGCTATGTAATATGTTTTATACCTCTTTATCTAGAAGAACTACTTCATTGGGTTATTGAGGCAATAACTAGAAAATTATTTACCTTATGATATGAACTTCAAAAAAAAATCGAAAAATAAACAGGTTCGTTTTAGCATCAGAATTTTGGATTGCCATCATGTGAGCCAGGTCATTGGAAGCAGTTTAGGGGATCACCAAGGGACGAAGAGGACGATTAAGGATTTTAGAGGGAAAGCCAATGCATATGCGAATGATGATCAAGAATGGCCGCGAACCGCAAACTACTCTTTAGGTTTAGTTTTGTCAATCCACTGCATGCCAATGCGTGATTTCTCTGAAAATTGTGGTAAAATTCCAAACACATGAAGTGCAAGCACAGTGGCATGAAGGCCGTGCCCAAGTAGTTGCTGACAAGTGGCCTGGGAGAGATATTTATCCAGTAAAAACTGCCAACAAGTCTTGTGGCCAGGCTACAAAAAGATAATTAGTATTCTGATTAAACATTGAAATATGACGTGTCTATGTATTTGGGGCTTTGTAGTCTGCGCTAAAAGTACCATAAATAAAGAGCAATAGTTTGCTCATGCGGGAGGAGAAAACTATGCGCCACAGCTCTCACAAAGCCAACTCAACTTCGGAAATGATTAGTTTATTTTTTGAACTCCTGTGGTCAAATTTTATATTTTATTTTGCTAAAAACTAAGGATAGATGGTGAACCCTAGGGGTGATTGAATCTTAACCACACCTAAATAGAGTGAAAGAAAGACACGTGGCAAAAAAAAGGGGACCCGAGACACGCACAGACCTTACTTGCGTCATCAAACCGAGGAGGTAATTATTTTCCATAAATTATTACCCGAGTTTTGGCCCCACTTGGAGGCTATTTAGTACAATCTTCACGTGAGTTGCGATATGCATGCTTTCCCTCAAAAATCTGATAAAACCCACATTAGTACTAGGGTTTTTCTAGGGTGCTCATTGTCAATGGTTTAAGCTTGACTTTTGGTTGATTTATGAATAGGACCTGACCCAAGGGGACACATTACAAAGACTTTTAAGGTGAATCAGTATGATATGCAACCCCAATTGTTAACCAAATTTTTATGCACATTGGTTGAGGGTGCTTGAGAATGATATAAATTTTATTTAATATATAAGGACGGTCTTTAATTATAATATAAGAGCGTAACCCATTTTCCACCATTGTTGCTTAAATCTATTCTTATTTCGCCACACTGCATTTACAGTTGGCTTTGTTCTTTGTTTTTGTTCTTTTACGGGATTCATAGATGAGAATTCAGAATTTTTTTGGGTAAGAAGTGTTAGTTTTTTATGTGTGTTTTTTTTTTTTTTTCGTTTTTGGGAATGCAACAAAATAAGGAATTTCAATTCTCGAAAAATGGAAGGACTTAGTTTAATGATAATAAAAATTTATTTTAGATCCCAAGTCTCATATTCAAGCTATAAAGAAAGTGTAGCTAACATTGTTCTACAATTACTGTTAAATGACAAGATTTGCAAAATTGGACACTTAAATCTCAAACCTATAAAAATATTAAATCTGTGAGTGCAAAAGAAAAGCAAGAGCCCTTATCCATATTAGTCGTTCATTTTCTTAGGAGAAGGATATATCTTATTATTATCTTCCATCAGGGAAATACACATGTTTTCAACTAATGGCTCTGACCAATCAAAAGAAATACGAGTGATTCTTTAAAGGAAGTGTGGCTAGCATTATCCTTAAAATATAATTTTTAATTTCTTATATTTGGGATGGGCAACAGGACAAAACGTTATATTATAGGAAAATAGTTAATTGGTGAGTATCTAAGAGGACGGCATCGGGTGATGCCTTAGGTTTAGAAATAGAATTCATGGTTACGCCTATCACTGCTAAAGTATAGCAGATAAGGACATACTTGAAGGTCGTGATATGGAAACCAACAACTTTACCGATTAAAGATATGTTACAGTGAGAAAAATGATAAGATTAAGCCAACTTTACTTTTCTCTCTAAATTCTTAGATTTCTCTCAACTCACATCAACGACTAGGACCCCACCAACTTGCCCCGAGACACATTTCCCGGGGACCGGATTCCGGCATCCACGTCGTCTGGACGCTCAAGTAACGAGTGCCGACAAGTTGGGCACGAAGAGTGTGACACTAGCCATGTGTCTATGCACCTAACGTGAAACCCATGATTGCATTTCGGTAGCACCCGAACCTTCTCTCCGTCCACGAACTCTCCGAGGCATATCGGGCAGTCCGTCGCCGGAATATTCACTCCTGACCCATAAACAGTCACCGGAATCTGTCGCAATGCACGCTTCTTCAGGCCGGTAGCAGCTAGACGTGAGGCAGCTTCATCCCGTGTCTCGAACGCAAATCTACGGCTACATCGAAAAGCACAACGTACGATAGAGTTCAATCCGAGGGCACAGATGAGTGCACATAGCAAAGCTGCTAGGATGATCACCATGTTTGTGTCGAAGTTGGTTTCGCTAGTGTAAGAGCCACGGCTCCTGCTTCCATTGGTGTCTAGTGTCCTTGGTCCGGTGTCCAGGAGGAGGCGATGTGGGTGAGTCACCACCATATTTCTGATGAACACCAAGATCTCTTAGAATCTTTTCTACCAAATCAACTCTATATCTATCACTTGGATTTTGGTTGCTGCAGAGATGTTTCTATATTCTCGATCTCCCTTGTTTGAACTTGTGCTTATTTGAAAGGTTAGAAATAGAGGGTCTTTACGGCTAAATTCATGGGATATGATTACGGAAGAGGGGGGGGGGACGGGATCGGGAAGAACAAAGTCAAAAAGTGAGGCCCTTTGTTTTCTTACTTCTCTGGTTCTTGATGTCTTTAAATTAAAAGAGAGATATTATAGTACTGTTGTCAGGATTCCAACGAAAAAATAAAAATAAAATAAAGAAAAGGCATCTTCTTGGTCTCTAGGATAAGGAAGAGAATGGGTGAATACTCTGCTTTTGGGGTGGTTGTTATCCGAATTGGGGACCGTCGGTGCAGGATTCCGGCTTCTTAATCATAAATGGTCCTCTCTACCCAAATTGAATCCTCCCTCACAACCGAAAAAAGAAAGAAGAAAAAGATATGATGCCGATGATTGAGATAAAGAACTAGAAATCGACCTTACCTGAGCTTCACCGTTGCTAAAATTTGATGTCTCCGGTAACCAGAAATCTTATATTTGTGATATACATATTAGAAGAGTGATTTTGTTGGTGCACAGGAGGGGGAGAGGTTTAATATCTTGTGTGGACTTTGGAATGCTTATAAAATGCTCATAGTCTTTGGGTTTGGTATCATTTCATTTCTTTAGTATTGGGGGGTAGAGATAAAGGTGCAAAAGGATTTTGATTAAACAAGTGATTACCCCAGTACCTCACAGTTGATTACATAATCAAATGTGTTTTCATTTCATCCCTTTTAACCTTGGATAAACATAGTAAAACTTAACTAACTTAGAATTAATATTTCTTCTAAAAATCAAGGTTAAATGGATGAAACATTGGGGTGGTGAGTGAATCTTAACTACAATTTATTGGGTGTTAAAATGGGGTCGTGGAAACCAATGAGCTATGACCAACATTTTGTTACATAGTGGAAATGGGCTGTAAGTGCAATGGGCGGTGTGTTAAGTGTTTTCCTTTTGTGATTATGGTAATGATTCCACTTAATTAGGATTTTATTTTAAAATGGAAAGTGTTTGAAAACTCTTGATACTACCTACTATCAAGAGCACAGCTGCATGTTTGAATATCAAACCGCCACAATTTACACAATGTTGAAATGGTGGGCCCAATGTTTGCACCTTTGGATTATCAATCTTGTGGCCTTGCTCTCAATAGTCCATACTGTTTTAAATCACTTCCCTTTTAAAATTTTCTTATTCCGAGCACCAAATCTCTTTTCCACCCTAATCCCGTGAGTATATAGTTGTAAACAGCGACATAATCCCATCATGGCGATAGACCGCGACATCCTATGATCGATAGGCACGGCCTAACTTGCATTGTAGGGGAGATCTGCTGCTACTCTTCCATTCCGTCATTTGTGCTTCTAGTTCTAGCATCGTTGTAATATATTTTTACTATTGGGCCGTGCATCTTCCTACGCCGGCCCTCTCCTGGCCACAACATATCCTTTTTGTCCCCCTTTAATTGTGGTTAAGCTTAACAAACTTAAAGATTAATATGGTTAGATAGATGACCCTTATGTGTAAATGAATCTTAACCATGGTTAGTAAATGTTAAGAGGAACATAAGTGGAAAGAAGTTTTGCCCTTTACTATATGGGAAAAAGCTTTCTACCTGAACTCAAATTGGCTTAACACTTGTAGCTGATCTTGTATTAATTAGCCGCCTCACAAAAAGTTATTTTGGTGAGTCACTTTTTTAAAACACTCCGAGCAGCCTCATAATTTTAACATAAAAAGAAGGAGAGAGAAATAATATTTTATTATTTCTTTGGGAAAACGAAAAAAAAAAGGGAAAGAGAAATATTATTTTATTGTTTGTGTGGGACTACATAAAAAAAATGAGAGAAACCTTTATTTTATTATTTGTGTGGGCCCACAAAAAGAAAGGTAAGAGAAATTTTAGCTTTAGTAAGTCCACACTAACTCACTAAACTTGGTGAGTACTATACATCTCCAAATCCAAATCTTTATTTTGGAGTTTTGGTGAAACTGCTGCAGAGAGTTTTTAACACTTTTTAGCCATTTGGCTCACCAAAATAAGGTTATTTTGGTGAGACTGGTAGGAATGCTCTAAGGGATCACTCCTCTACTATAAATATCCACATTATCATAATATATCATTCTCCCTTTCAAATTTTAATTGACTTTTTCTCTTTTTTTCTGTGTACTAAACCAGAATCCCTTAGTCTCACATCGGTTGGAAGTGTGAGATTGCATAAGCACTTAAGGTTCCATAGTCCCTCGTATGGTTGGTACCCGTTTCCCGTTTGGAGGTGACTCGGAGGTTGATTCTTATGCGATGTGCGAGTGTGTGATGTGTGTTATGTTGTATTATACCTTTTCCAAAAAAACAAAAAAAATGAAGAGCTTGTTACTAAACAAGTGACTTGATTTTTCTTTTTGATTTTGGCATGTTTATCCCATTAAGATATTTTTTGAAACAATTTTTTTAGGTGGCCAAGTCATTGGAGGAAGATGTGAAGGAGAGAGACAGGTACACCTAGATCTTGTCGCCAGCCACCGAGGAGGCAGTGATAGGTCCACTCATGTCTGGTCTAGTATTAGTCGTTCGCTGGTGGGCCCTTAAGTCCATAGAGTTCGACATGTTTACCCTTCTGGCTTCTAGATCGATTCTGCCTTGATCAAATTTCATCAAAACCATTTCGTCATCTCATCTACTTTACTGACCACAATGGCTTAGTTAGGTACAGAGAATCGAGAACAGTTGGAACAAACACAAATGGAATCAAGAAATGCTTTATAAATTATAAGAATGCTTTCATTAACCTAACCAATTGTACCAAACTATGTGCTTAGGTGAACTGATATGATCACTGGGGTCAAACCCCTTCTCCAGTGGTTCGGGTGCGAGATGTTCTTGATGTCAGTGTTACCCACCAAAGGAAATATCAACTAAACGTGACCATCCACCTTCTCAGGATGCAATCTGGATCCTAATGTCCTTGCATCCAAGGCCCAATTGCAAATTAGTGCCATGCCCATTATCTCCACGCTCTTTCCCCAATCTCATCATTTTTCTTTCAGATCAATTTATTATTGTTATTTTTTCTCCTCAACTTATTATGAGAGGTGTAATTGAGTACATGGGTCTTATTATCTCAAATAGGGTAGAAACGGGTCGGGTCAGTTTTTTTGTTAAGCAGCATTTCATTAAAAGAGAAAATACGAAAAGATATACTAAGATTCACCAATGGTGAACCTTAAAAGGAATACGGGAAATGGGGAAAGAAGAACGTAACAATAACACCCTACCCTAGCCCAAACTTCGCTACTAGATGGGAGACTCCCTACTCGTCAAAATCAACCCTCATTGAAATCCAATCAATTAATAAGACGCACTTCTTGGGATAGCAAGAAATCTTAGAAGATACGCATGTTTTTCTCTTTTCAAATATGTTAAGAAAAAAGTATGGATGAAGAATCTCAAAAGGGCATCCAATTGAGCTTTTAGTGAGACTGATAAGTCATAACTAGGAACCCTTAGAAAAGAACTAGGTGACTACCAATTGGATTAAAAAATAATTTGAGAGGTGATTGCCAAAATAAAAGTGTAAGAACAAATGACAGCATCCCATTGAATTTTGAATTGGATTAATGCATTCAACCCGACCCAGTGGAAAGATATTTTGGTTGTTCAGTTGGTGGTCGAGGCACTTATATCTGTCAATTAATCATGCCGATAGGGTTTTTATACACTATATATATCACATCAATCACAAAAATGTGCGGGTTTTGAATACAAGTTATTCTCGATGCATCTTTCCTTGCCAACATATATAGCACCCCTTTTGTACCTTCAACATTTTTTTGCCACACTTGAACTTCTACATTCAATGTTTTTGGAAGTTTTCCTTAGCTTATTTTAAAATATTAAAGATAATATTATTTTCCTCAAAATTAATTTGATTTTTTTTTTTGCAACTTAAATAAGGTTAGGCCGCAACTCCAATCAATAGTGTTATTATATGTTTATTGTTTATGAGTTATAAGCTAAGTATTTTAACTAGGCTAAATGGTGAGTTTTTCAATCGTCAAACTCATTTTTGTGAATCGATCCCAATGGGGGTGTTAGTTTGATTGATTGAAGCATAGTTAATATGATAACTTTTGGTTTGTTTGTTTTTCACTATTTTGCATCGAAACAAATGGAACAAAGTTAACGTGACGACTTTTCTAGATAAATGTATTATAATTAAGTTGAAGTTATTATTTATTTTCAACATGTTCAATTGATTGAATATATTCTCGTTGCTTTTTTAACACGGTAACTAGCAAGTGTTTTAGAAAAATAATTTTAAATTAAATAGAATGGTTTTCTTTGCTTTTACAATACATTAATTATTGTATATATTCTGGGAGATATTCATGATTAGTTATGGTTTTTTCTAATATAGGAAACTACATTTTATTTCAATCAAGATTTTTACTCTATTGCATGGCTACAAATGCACAAATGTGGGTAAAAGTCCCTTTAACACCAAATCCAATTGCACCCTTTTACACCAAAGCAAACTGAAAGATGGAGAAAAAAGAAATGGGAGAGAGAAGAAAGGAAAATTAATAATGCAATGGTTGTCACCTTTTTTGGTGAGAGAGAAGAAAGAGAGAATATAGAGAAAGAAAATAAAATGGTTGGAGAGATAGAAGACATGACAGAGAAGGAAGAGGGGTATTGAAGTCATTATATAGGAGAGAGATGAAAGTGATGAGAAAGAGAAATAAAAGAGTGGTGAAAGTAAAGAGAGGGACCGGAGAACATAAAATTTTCGTGGTTGAAATTATGATTTAAATTATTTCAATGATGATTTAGATCTACATTGCCACTTTCACTTGTTGACAATTTGAAGCAATTTTCAATAAGTGAGGATTTTGATCTAGATTGTCACTCAAATTTTGATGTAGAATAGGTTGCTGATAAATTTCTAGAACTCTGGAATAAAAAGAAACGGAGTCACGAAAGAAACAAGTAACCTATATCTACGGAACCTAGCGATCTTTTATTATATAGTTTATAAATATGTTGTCTCAAATTTGTTTAAAGCTTGTTGAAAGGCCATCTTTTATTTTGGGGGCAAGAGATGGATTGACCCGTGGTCCGATTAGGCCCAATTTTTAAATAAGCCAAGCCCGGCCCAGCCCGGCCCGACCCACTTCATAAATAGGCCAGGCTTGGGCTTGTATATATGAAGACCATATAAAACAGTACTTGACCATGCCCGACCCATTGATCACCGAGAAAAGATGGGCTAAGCGGACCCGGCCAAAATATTTACTGTAGATGTGTCCACATGAACGCCATAATCAAAAGGAGACCTCCAAGCTAATCATGCTCTTCCTGTTATAAAAATAAAATAAAGGATTTTATGACAAGTTTCTTGTGGAACCCATCTTAAGTACCAAATCTTATTTCCAGAAAGAGAGAAAAGGGAGAGTAAGATTGGGACGAGTAGGGCTAGCAAAATCCTGATTAATAATGACATATTTTCAGCCAATCAAAATGAGTTATAAAGATTTGCTAAGATATTAAGAATATCTGAATTTGGTAAATTACAAAGTTCGGCAATGCACCTCAAAGTATTTAATATGTTTTTGGGCTATATAACCCCCTATGTGGAATAAGGTTCATCATGGGGAGATGATTCAGTGTTTTGTTTTTCTTATCATCTTATAAGTAGTTAGACTAATTTCCCCTCTACTCTTTGGTGGTTTAGAGATTCTCGGTCTCCGCCTTAAACTAAGAGGTACCAGAGAAGTTAATGGCTGGAGAGGAAAGTTAAAGTTACCATCTCGTAAGCCTAGGTCACTGTTTATGTCGATTCAAGTAAATTTGTGGAAGCCCCCCGAGTTTTTTGTGGCTGGTAATCTCTCCTCTCTCAACTTACTTTCCTTAGGACTTGTGAGTGTTTCTTTGTGGTAAACAAACAAAGTATTTAAACTTAACTATTAGAGAGAGAAAATTCTTGATCTTTATTAAGCATTTACTAGGATATAGATTAGTCGATCTGTCCATAGTCATTTATTGTGCTGATTTGCAAAGATCATTTTAGTTTCTTTAGATTTTTAATTATGATTCATTTTTGTGATATCGGTTTAGTGTTAGGTCTAATAATATCATTCTCATGTGGTGTAAATTGCAGGCATAGGAAGTGAAGTAGCTCGCCTCCCATTTCAATTATTGAAGGGGGGCAATTCAATTATCAAATTCGAAGAACCTGCTTCAGCAAAATCCCGAAGGGAAGACTCTCATATTTGCAAACAAAAAATTGTAAATGAAGGATAGAATGAATTATATACCCTTTTGATAAAAATAAATTTAGTGATTTCTTTGATAAAGTCTTATGTGATTCGTTGCATTTATTTAAGGTTATGCATCTCCTGTTCGCTTTTATCTAGCTATGTGTAATATAATAAAAATGATATTATATATTAATTATACTACCCTAATGCTCTTTGCCACTATCTTTCAAGAGAAACATCTACCCATCTAGGCTGATTCATGTACGGTTTTAGTAACCCACCTAAGGTTATAGGAAAAGGAAGTGCCACTAATTGTAATTTTTTAATAAAGAAAAATAATTAGCTCATGGCTCGGTGGAGCGAGGAGTGGCATTTCACCCCCCTCATGGACACACGTCCCTTTTTTATTACATTTATTTGTGGATAAGATTTTCTAACCGTTAGGGTTAATATTTATAACCTTAGATTTTAGGAAGAATTGTAGTACAAAAATATTAACCACGGTTAAAAAGAGTTATCACAATTAAAATGAAAACATGTCGTTGATAAGGGGCAAGACACGGCTCCACACCCTATGGCCCGGGTAAAGATAGGTGTAATTGTCACTTTCTGTAGAGTTTGTTCATTCAAGATATGCCTGCAAATTCAGCCCTCCAGTGAGGGTATCCAACCGGCCCTCAGTCTCCCTCAAGATAGAAAGCTTTATGAGTTATGACGGGGCTAATTTATTAAGGTCTCAACCAAACCTAATGTCGCGACTCAAAATCCCACCTAGAAGAAATGAGACTTTGGCTCATGACAACAACTACAAACCGTCCTACAAGAGCTTAATATGACATAGTAAAAGTGACAATTTAAAAAAAAAATCTCCTATTGTAATTGTATTCCAAGTCTGTATAGCATAACAAAACCAAATTAAAGAGCGAACAGACTCGCTTATCAAAATATATGAGTTTCCCTCCCTCACAACTCTCAAAAATAATCCGAGTAGGGTCACCTATCCATTGCCCCATCATGCTGCTGATGATCCATGGTTGGCTCTAGCTCTTAGTACTCCTCTATTCATGGTTCAAGAGCACGTTCATCATGAGTACCTACCGAAGTAATAGTTCGGCTGAATATGGAATACCCAGCGTCTACAAACGACTAAAGTAGCAAGTCATAGACATTAATAGTAGCATGCTTTTCAAGTCAAAGCAAAGCGAGAAATCAAAACCAAACGGCCAAACAAACGTACTTCAATTTAAAGTGCAAAAACCACACTATTTTACAAAAACCTGATATGTGTAAGTTTTTCAAAAACATAGTCCTTCACAAGGCTTTAAGAGCATGACTTTAACATTTCTTACAAGTAAAATGTTTCTCTTCTTGGAACACTTTAGAGACGAGTTCAATACTTTTCAAAGTGATTCCCTTCTCGAAATACCTTAGAGACAAGTTCAATACTTTTCAAAGTGATTCCTTTCTTGGAACACCTTGGAGACGAGCTCAATACTTTTCAAAATGATTCCCTTTTTGGAACACCTTAGAGACGAATTCAGCAAAACTTTACAAGCAAAACTTTGAGCAAGATACTTTGAGCAAAACAGAACCAAAAACACCCTTGAAATGTGAAACAAGATATTGAACAAAATCTCTTTCAAAACCAACATCCTTCTTTGAAACCAAACCATCGTTTAGGTAAAACATCATTTTCCTTCTTTAATTCGAACAAAACCCAAGCATTATACAAAACAGATTATACAAGTGCTTGTGATCATGTATAAGTGTGAGCAAAACAATAATAATAATTAAACATCACAATCCAAAATTCTGGTTTACTAAAAATCAAGAACAACGTCCAAGAAAACAACTCTTATTAATGAAACATAATGAAATCAGATTTAGTAGAGTGTATCTACCTTTTGAATGATTGATTTCCTACGATCTCAGTGCTCTGAAATCACCTCAATAGCAAGAAGAAACTCTTCATTTGTTGCTAAATACCAAAACAAGAGCAAACCGAGCACCTAAGCAAGCTCCAAGCTTATTTAAACCAACACCAAGGTCACATGGAAGACCTTGTCCTTTACATACACTGTTTACTGCATTATTCACCACAATAGTGAATAGGATTATGGGGTTCTACACCTAACCCGAGTAAATATAGGCCTAACTTGGGCCTTAATATATAAGGTCAGAATAGAACCAGGAGGCCTAACGAAGGAGAATTTTCAATTACATGCTAAATTCATATACATAAAATCGGGGATTAAACAAAAAGATCACACTTATTTTTCACATATTTATTCCTAATTGGAGAACTTAAAACTTGTTTTTCTTCTTCGGTCACAAATTTCACAAGTTGAGTCTTGAGCCCTTGTAATAATTCATGTATTAGTTAGAATCGCTTAATAAGAAGATATCAATCAATAGTAATTAGATCAACTTAATAGCGGGATCTACAAGAACCAATAGTTACCCAACTCCGAAATGTCAACTTCCTTTGAGCTAATTTCAGCTTTTCAAGAGATCATTTCTCAAAGTTATTCCCAATAGATAAAGGCATTTTTTTTTTTTTGTGGTGACTCCCTTTTATGGCTTCTCTATTTGATAATTTGGAGAAAAAAATATTTGATACTTTTGGACTATTATTTTCCTTTAAATATGTATGAATTCATTGGATAAATTTTGATAATTTATGTAAGTTTCTTATAAATATCTTTTAACTAATTGGAGACTTTTTTTTTCCTTTAGAACATTTCGACATAATCCAAAAATCTCCAATTTATATGGTCATATGCTTTCTCCATATCTACTTTGCAAACAATAACAGGAGATCTAGCCCTAATGAGGCCATCAATACATTCGTTGGCTGTCAGAATTTCATCAAGAATCTGTCTCCCCTCCACAAAAGCTCCTTGGTGAGGAGAGATAATGGAAGCCATCACTTTCTGAAGACGGGCCTCCAAGACCTTAGCAAGGATTTTGTACATACTATTCACAAGACTGATTGGACGAAAGTTCGTGAATTCCACTGCACCCTCCTTCTTCGGAATCAACACCACAAAAGTACTATTCAACACTCGATCAAAGTGCTCAGAATAATAAAATTCATTCAACACCTCCAAAACGTCTCTTCCCACAATCTCCTAGCACACCCTGTAGAACTCAATGGTAAAACCATCTGGGCCTGGAGCTTTATCCCCGGTCATACCACGAATAACACCCAAAACCTCTTTCAACTATAGTTAAAAGAGTTAAATCACAATTAAAAGAGACACTTGGCGAATTTTAAAGGTCGAGATCCCATTCTTGTGGCACTGTCGCAAGGAGCGGACTATTGCTCTTTTAGAAAGAAAAATAATCCCCTTCAAACTTGTCACGTGTCCTCTTTGAATTTCATTTCATTTAATTGTGGTTAAAATTTACTAAACCTTAAAGTTAAATAATCTAACCTTAATTTTTAGAATTTTTTAAACCAAAAATGGGTTTAAAAAGGGGGCGTCTCGGGCCTAGGACTGCACGTTGTCCTGCTATCTTCTCCGTAAACCTCTAGTTAGGGTTTGATACCACTAAAATTCTTTCAATGTTTTTTTTTGATCGGTAATCAAGCCAAAACTATATTAAAAATAGAACAAGAATACAGGAAAAAAGCAAAGGCGTAATTAGGGCTGCATAAAGCCTGATCATCCTGTTGGTGTGGGATTCGGCCCGAGATCAACCTGAATTTTAGGCTCGAACAGGACAAGTCAAGCCTAAAAAAAAGCTCAAAAACTCAATCAAGCCGACCTCGGGACAACCCCTGTGCGGCTCGGCCCAACTCGATTGAGGCTCAGTTCGGCCCGAACTCGGCTCAGCTCGGCTCAAATATTATTAAAAACAATAATTTATATATATATATAAATAATATAAAATATTATTTTTTTAAAAGCATTCAAGCCGAGCTCGAGCCAAGTCAAGCCCGACTTGAGCTTGAATCAATTCGGGCTAAACCGAGCTTCGAGCCAGGCTTTTGAATTTGGCCCGCGCTTTCAAGCTTCATTTCGGGCCGAGCCGGGCTTCGAGCCTTGATCAAACTCTTTCAAGCCGAGCTGCGCTTGGCCAAGCCCGAAGAAGCCTTGCCCGAATACAGCCCTAGGCGTAATCAAGAGTTTACAAGCAAATAAACTCAACACGTCATGAAAAAGAGCATATTCCTGAATCCTAGCCTAGGAACCCCTCCCAAACTGAAATCAAACCAACACTGCCCGAAGCTCCTTATCATAATTTAGACCCGCCTACTCCAAAGCAACCAAACAAATCCATGCACAGTTACGGGATTGAGAAACTAAAGAATCTTCAAAAATTCTAAGATTCCTCTCCTTCCATATCATTCATGATATGACTCCCGACAACACCGCCCAAAGTGCCTCCCAAGCCCCAACTTCACTGGGCCTAAGCCAACTAGCTAAGAAGTCTTGAAAAGAAGAGGGGATGACCTAGTCCATTCCCATGTGAGATAGGAAGAAGCCCCAAATATCAGCCACATACGAACAGTGTAAGAGCAAATGATCCACTGACTCTTCTGCTTGGAGACATATGAAATACTGATTAGTCATCTTCCACCCTTTATGTTGCAGATGGTCACAATTGATAATTCTATTCAAGGCTGCATTCCAGAGGAAAAAATAGACCTTAGAGGGAATACCTGGATTCCACACTACCTGATGAATGAACAAATCCATAGAGACCGGACCCAGAGACTAAAAAAGAGATCTAACTGAGAAAAGATCATTTTTATTACCGAACCGCCTGCAATCCCTAATTTCAACACACGGAGAGTATGAGCTTATGCGAGCCAATACACATGACCCTTCCTCAACTTCTCAATCATTTAAGTCACGTCTCAAAGACGGAAAACCAAACCACCCCTCATCCCTCCTCTCAGAGTAATCACCTACCACTGCTTCCTGGTCTGTGACAAGCATAAAGATATGGCCAAAATCGTCTCAAAGCCTAAAATTGTCACACTACATGTTTGTCCAGAATCTCTCTTCGGTCCCCTGGCCCACTCTAAACCTGAACTTAGTCGTCACCAAACTAGTTGTTGCCATGATCCCCTTCCATAGATCCAAGTCATGAGAAATCTTAACCTGCTTTGGGACCCAACACGATGCCGCCCTATATTTAGCCACGATCACCGCGCACCACAAACTAGATCTTTCTGCACCAAACCGTCAGATACCCTTTTTTTCCTAATAGGACCTTATCACAATACTAGATGACTTCAGATTTAACCCCTATTTCCTTAGGTTGACAAAATTGGTTCTATGTCACCAACATGATATTTAAAGGATGTCCACACTTCTCATTCCATAAGAAAACCTCTCGGCAATTCGCTAAAGCGAGATGACCACTGACTTGGGGCAAGGTGAAGGTGAACATGTAGAATACGGGAGGCTACTAATGGATGCTTTGGATAAGAGTAATTTGTCTCCTTTTTGAAAGATAGTGCGTCTTCCACCTGCTAACCGCTTCGCACACCTTTCAATTACTGGCACTCAAACCTCTTAGCTTTTGAACGAACCCCTAATGGCATGCCCAAGTACTTTGTACAGAAGAACTCTCATCTACACCGAAAACAAACTGCCAGCTAATCCATGATTAGAACTTCTCCTACCTTATTATCTCAGACTGACCAGGTTTACCCGTTGCTCGGACACCGCTTCAAAGCACCGAAGAAGACACCTAAGGTGCAAAAGATGATTAGGCAACGTGTTACAGAAAATCAGGGTGTTATCGGCAAACTGGAGGTGGGATATGTGCAACTGAGATGCGCCAATCGAGAAACCCTCAAATACTAACCCCTTTGCTCTAGATAGCATTCTGCTCAAGGCCTCCAAGACCAGCACAAAAAGGAACAGGGGATAACGGGTCTCCCTATCACAGCCCCTTAGAGCTGGGGAAAACAACCAACCGAACTTCCATTCAACCTAATGAAAAAGAGATAAAGGAGATACACATCTTCACTCATTTCCTCTATGTCAGACCGCAACTCATTCTACCAAGGACATAATCCAAGAATCTCCACTTACATGGTCATATGCTTTTTTCATATCTAATTTGCAAACAATACTAGGGGATCTAGCCCTAATGCAGGCATCAATACATTCGCTGGTTATTAGAATTCCATTAAGAATCTGTCTCCCCTCCACAAAAGCTCATTAGTGATGGAAGTCATCACTTTCTGAAGACGTGCCTCCAAGACCTTAGCAAGGATCTTGTACATACTACTCATAAGACTAATCGGGTGGAAGTTCGTGAGTTCTACTGCACCCTCCTTCTTCAGGATCAACACCACAAAAGTACTATTCAACACTCGATCAAAGTACCCTGAAGAATAAACTTCCTTCAACATCTAGGGGCAGGATCATGAATGATAGACCATCCAACCTCGACCACCATCTTTCATTCTCTTGATACAACTCTCTATAGTAAGATATGACGATGTCTTATATTTCTTTGCTCACCTCCCTCCAAGCCCCGTTCACCTTTAACCTTGAGATAAAGTTGTGTTTTCTATTAAAATTTTTGTTGTACGGTGAAAAAACTTTGTACTCCGATTGTAAGCACCTTATTTTTACACCCCCTATCCCTCTTCTTCAAATGCTTCAAGGTTTACCCAAGGCCCAAGCCCATTTGGCCAAACTTGTACCCAAACAACTCAATCAAGTCCAATTACTTAGTTCCATCACCCAAGCCCAAGTAGTCAATCCTAATTACCTAATTGTCTTAGCCAAAGCTCAATTGTTTTAGCGAAAGCCTAATTATCATAGCTCAAGCCCAATTGTCATAGTTAAAGTCCAATAACCATAACCCATGACTCATCTACTAATAACTCATGATCCATAAGATCTAGTCCACATACCCACATTTCATTCAACCCAGTTCAAAAACCCACAACCCAAGCCCACTTTCCACTTTCCTATAAACAGACCTTTTATTTTTTATTCAAATCCCAAATAGACCCCATTTTGTTTACACACCTTTTGACCATCCAATCATCTCTCACCAAGTACACACTTTCTTAAAACTAACCAATCACCTCCCTTACTTCTCGTACACCCCTTACAACTCATTCTACAATCTCGTACAAACAATTAATTCTCTTACATTCCTTTTGACCACCCAATCACCTCTCATCAAGTGACATACCTTTTTAACTACTCAATCAAAAACCACATCCATTTTTGACCAACCAACACCTCCCTTCTCTCACCCAATCCTTTATTAAGATATCAAATTGAGCCCCAACCCCCTTGAAAAGCGCTATAAATGCACGACCCTCACAAAGCCATTTCTTTCACGACAAACAAAATCCCAAGTGGAAACCCTAACTCTTCCTCATCTCATCCATTGTATTTCTTTTTAGCATTGAAGAAAGTGAGAAAGAGAAGAGGCTAAGGTTAGAGTGTGTAGAGAATTCTAGAAACTAAAAGCCTAGAGTTTTGCACTAACTCTCTTCTGTGTGGACTCTAAAAACCCCCTCATAGTGGAGATTTGGAGAAAGAATTCTTGGCGGAGTAGGCAATCCTCCTTTATTTCACTTTTTCTTATTTTATATTTATTGTTTTTTATTGTAGTATTTTACTAAACCTAGTGGGAAGACTCTCTCTTCTCAAGTTTAGTGTATCCTCTACACCAATTAATGGTGGTAGAGAGACCCCACCTCAAAAGAAATGAGACGTCTTTTTTTTCCCTTATGTAAATATTTTTTCTTTTCTATGTACCCACTGTAGGATATAGGTAGGGCCATAAAGAGTGGAAGCTAAAGATAGCCTCTCTTTTCATTTTGTTCTAGCTTTCGATTACTAGTCCTTCTAATTCTTTGGGAAACTTGTCTTATCATCAAATTGCATATTAGAGTCCCCATATTACACAGTTATCTGGTTGTAAATGGACTACAGTAGAGAGGATATGATGAGTTTTCATTCTTCTTTCTTGCTTCCTTTTTTTGTCTTCATTGCTTTCAGTTTCATTTTTTCATTTCTTTCTTTTTTCCTTATGTTGTTTGAATATAATTAAGTACTTAAAGGGACATATCCAAAATGCCTCATACAAAAACACTGGTATTGATCTATTATCAACACCATTCAACAAATGAGGTGTGACAATAGGACCAGTTACATTCATAATGCACACCATTCTTATGTCCTAAATATAATCGTTTAGCCTAATTCTTTAATCTTTCTCTTGGACTAATTGATTTAGTTAATTTTGCCAAAATCATTATATGAAAAATCCAAAAAAACATGCTAAAGCTCAAAATACCAAAAATATTAATAAAATTCTCATAAATCCCAAAAAAAATCAGAAAAAATACAAAATGACCAAAAAAATGCTTGTTAAGACTTTAACCTGGTTCAATCCCTAACCATGCTAACTCCCATTTAACTGCGATTAGACGTAACCCTTGCAGTTGACCAAAACGGTCATACTTACCGCGCCTCTAGGCTAGACCCTTGACCACCCTATGCACACTACACACACACCTAGCCTTGAAAGGACTAGGTGCCAGAAACTACGCCTCGGGTGATTTTCATCCCAAGGGAGCACGTAAGGCAACCAACCCGGGTTCGACCCTAGCCATCTGCTTTTTTCTATTTTTGGATAACCTTTATAGTAAACACGTAGACATTTTTAATAATATTGAGATTAAATTGACCTAAATTTAGGGAGTACGTACTATTGCAATAGAGGTTCTTAGGGTGCCTAACACCTTCCCTAAGACTTAATCGAATCACTCACCCAACTCTGATAGACCATTTGCCTATCCAACTCACTCGGGGGCTATCCCTTAGAGATGAATAGGGGGATATGTAATCAAACCATAAATGTGAAAGTGGGTGGGAAATCTCATATCACAAACCCAATCCCCCTCTGTAAGCCACCTGTTGCTAACTCCTTTTCAATGATCTCCTCTAGGTTAAGCACTTAAATATCCATATTTTTTGCTCATACTCGGAACTGCGATGGCCAATAACTCTCGTCGTTCAGCAAAACCCTTCAAACTCTGCAACCACGAGAAGCACATCCAGTCTTACCTGAAATTACAAAAAACCTCTTTGTCCACCACCTTAAGCCTTGTTTGGCAGAGCTTTCAATTTTCGACTAAAAGCGATTAGCTCCCATCCCTCTATCTATCACACGTTACACGACATTTGAAACCTTTCATCTGAGCACATATTCTCAAATGAAACGTGAGGAAAGTCCCCTGTAAAACACCTGATTTCTAACACCAAATAGGCCCAAGTGGTCCAAGAATGGTATGGGGGACATAAGATTGTTTCACATTGGAAAACGACTTCGCCCCACTCCGGCTTACTAAAAAAATGTCTAGTCGAAAGATCTCCCACAGAAGGTCGAGTGAGACCAATGTAAAATGCCCCCCCCCCCCCCGCGACGGATAATCTATAAGTTCATGACGACGGATGAATTCACAACCTTGTCTGTATTTTGTCGTTCAAAAGAACATACCCTCTTTCTTTCTCTGAAGCTAGCTTGATCCAGTTTAAAATTCCCCCCAAACACCATAGGGTAACACCATCGTACGCTAACATCATCCAACTCCTCCCACAATGCCTATTATCAATCCCTCCCGAAGGCCCATAGGACCCTAGTGAGCACCCAGAAAACTCCTACCAAAACAATCATTACAAAGGATCGGAAATCAAAAGGCTCCCTATTCGAGTCCACGAACTCTACTGTAGCTACATACTAAGTAAGATACACCCAAAGCACCAAAGAATGGGCTAGCAGACCAAACACGGGTCACCTGGGCCCACGACTCGCAAGTATGGAACTCCTGTACTACGTTTAGCTTTGTTTCATGAATACAAACAAGCGTACGAACCCGCTTAGTGCAACAAAGTGTTGAATGGCCCGCCTGTTTTTCAGCTTGTCCCAACCCCCTTAAATTCTAAGATATGATGAGGAAATATAACATCGGGTAACTCTGCGACCACTCTGGCTGGAGACTACATGAAAACCTCTCAAGGCTTTGAAGTAGATAGCTAATAGTTTTAACCTCGCTATTCCAACGACTTCGCTCATCTCGGAGTACCCTTTATGAACCTCTGAAACCTTAGACATGGGAATTCACCAACCCGCAGTCCCACTCTCCTCTATTTTCTGAAACAACGCCCTGCCTCTCTACCGAATGCCGCTCCGATGAGACGCCCACAAGAAACTGCCAACCCCTCTATGTGACTCCTAACCACCAATCCAATATTACTCTGGGCTAATTCGATCTCCATGCCAGGACTCCCTTCCCTCGCCCATATGTAAGCATGGAGGAAAGGCCCAACATCACAATCTCCAGAGACTTCCCTTTAATTTGTGATGATTAACCCTCCTCTAAGTCAGAGGACTTGTCCTGACAGAAATGCCCCAAAGGTAGTTTCCACCACTGATGAATGAAAATCCATTTGCATGACCCAACGAATCCTTGACGTGGAGGAGCCGACTCCTAAATTGATACAAGGATGATGTGAGATTTGACAAGGGCCCCGAAGCCATAGGGGCCCAAAACTTCCCCGCACAAATGGAACCGAACAGTCTGAAAAGACCGATTAGCTTCAGCTTACGATAGGAACTACGAAAACTAATCTCCCAGCAACCGACACAACCGTACCGCCCTCAATGGTCTGACTACTGTTCGATGGAGAGGAGGAAAGCGTGACCCTGCACCTAACTTTACTTCTAACGACTGGGGTATGTGAAACTCCCACAAGAACACATACACGAGAAGGGAGAAATTTACATCTATGAGAGCACTAGAACCTACGGCTCACTTGCCCCCCATAAGTTCGCCATGGAGGTATCACGACCAACATAGCACACGGGCTACCCCTTCACTTCGTGGAAGGAATGATACTGTAGGCTCCGTCAGAGCTACCTTTGAATGACACATCCCTTGCCGCAAGAAAATTACCCCTCCTTGATATGCCTTAGAGCAAAACTAGTGAGAACTGCCATTAACTCTTATGCAAGTGGGGAAACTTATAACTACATTTACCGGCTTAAGGTTCCTTTTCACGGGCCTGTTTGCTCCGGATTCCTAAGAGTTAAGGACTGATTAGACTTACGCACCTTCGATTGGGCCCTCGAGGCGAGAGTTATAGAATGGCAAGATGGAATTAGGGGTATAAATGGAAAGGGGCGAATTTTCACTCCCTGATCCATAAGAAACGGGGAGCACATGGACCCATCTTGCTCGCAAAGCTCAGTAAATTCACGATCAATTCAAGAATAAGTCGGAGAATAGGACGTTTAAATTCGGATTTGGTTTTATTCGGCCGCTGATTCAAGATTCAGATTTAGACGTGGTCTTTTGAAATATTCGATGATTCGCGAATGCGTGCACGAACACAGAGCTACGAATAGATAGTATATATACCGCAATATATTCACTTGATTCCGTTCCAAGTCTGTCCAGAAAACGAAAGCCGACCCTTATATTCTTCTCGTAAGAGCTTGCAGAAATATCATCTCTCTCTGACGCCCCATTAGCCAAAATCTCCTCTCTCCTTGATTCC
>JABCRI010000883.1:0-52894 GCA_015143295.1 Tetracentron sinense
TTTTTGTAACCTAGAGGGTGAGTCAATCTTAACTACAATTTGATGATTGGTAAAATAGGGGTGCGAGGACCAATGAGTACGGGTTATCTTTCTAAAGCTAACCCTGGGTCCGTTTTCATCCCAAAAAAAAAAAAATCTCTGATCTCATTCTCTTTTGAGACGTACGCTGTCTCACCTTCTTCGCTCTTTCTTTGTCAACCTGACCAAATCCTTCTATTCAATTATGATGAACTTTCAAGTTCAACACCCACATATGTTGAAGTCAATTACACCACAAGTCCAGACGTGTTCTTTTTAATCCATATTAACTGCAGTAATAGTACTAACTCTTAACTCTAGGGTTCAACATCTAACTTTATTATTAGAAAAAGGATTAACCCTATAGGGGTTAAATTTTTTTAAATGATTTTTTAAATATTAACCCTTAAAAAGGAAAAATATGAACCCATATTTAACCCCAAGGTGAATTTTTTAACAAAAGAATTATTTTGGTTAATATTAACCATAGGGAAACAAAAAAATATTAAAAACGGGGATGAATCTTAACCTCAAAGTTAAAATGCTTTAATCTTCAGGTTATTGGAATCTTAACCTTAGTGAGAGGGAGTTAGAAAGGGGCACGTTATTTTTTGTTCTCTAAAGAACAAGGTAATGCTTGAACCCGAAGGATAGTGAATCTTAACACAGATAAAGGGACCAATAGTTTTTAAAATTTGTTTCTAAAAATCAAGTAGGGTAAGATGCTAACCCTAAGAGTAGTGAATCTTAACCACAGTTAAAGATAGTTTTAAAAGGGGACACGTTAATTTTCTTTAAACTAACAAGGTAGATTCTTTAACCCTAGAATTAGGAACCCTAACAACGGTTTTAAAGCGAGTAAAATACAAGTTAAATTTTTTTCCTCAAATCGAAGGTGTGATGCTTTAAGCCCATTAATTTTTTATTTTTTTTTTAACAAGTTTAGATGATTCAAAATCTAAGGTGGTAGTGAACCTTACACGGTTAAAAGATATGTTAATTTTTTTTGCTTTTAAAAACAAGGTTGAAGTTTAACCCTTAGGGGTAACGGAATCTTTAAATAGTTAAAGAGCGTGGTAAAAAGGGACACCTTAATTTTTGTAATTTTTTTTCTAAAAACTAAGGTTTATCTGCTCTATCCTAATCGTGAATGAATCGTAAACAACAGTTAAAGAGAGTTTAAAAAGCGGGGACACGTTAATTTTTAAAAACAAGGTTAGATGCTTTAATCCACAGGGTGTGAATGTTAATCCTAAGTTAAAGGGAGTTAAAATGGGGCAACTTAACCACAATGGTTAACCACAATGGTTAAAACTTGTTACTCATAGATTAAGGGCAGTGAAAGGCTTTGTGAGGTTATGAAATATCTTAAGGGTATAATAGTTATTTTACAAACAATCTATCAGTCTATAATCTATCCATAATATAAAGAAATAAGTGCCACCGAACCCCCTAACAAATAAGTGCCACCTAACCCCCCTCTCTTTGCTCTCCAATCTTTAATCCTAGGAATCCTATGAATTGTATTTTAGGATGCCACGTGACACTCTTTTTTAAATCTCAACCGTTAACTCTTTCTCTTACACACGTCTCCCTCTCAATTCAAAACTATTGGAGAGATTTTAGAGGATACATACGTTTTCTTCACAATTCAAAATCATTAGAAAGATTTTAGGAGATTGTGATAAGAGAGATAGAGAATGTAGAGAGAGATTTTAGGAGATTATGATAAGGGATAAAGAGAGATAATTTTAGAAGATTGTGATAAGAGGGATAAAGAGAGATTTTTATTTTATTCACACCTATGCATTGCACAAGGTCTTTACTAGTATAAAGAAATAAGTGTAATCTAACCCCTCTATTTGCTCTCTAATCTTCAATTTCATGAATCATACGAGTTCTGTTTTAAGGATGTCATGTGACACCATTTTTTAATCTCAATTGTTAACTATTTCTCACACACACGTCTCCCTCTCAATTCAAAAATCATTTAAGGGATTTTAGGGGATTGTGGTCTTTAATTTTCTCACATGGATAAGAGTGTGCAGAGATGTATTCCTCCTCTACTTTTCTTTCTTTATCTCCACCTATTAAGTCTCCTCTTTTTTTGTTTGAGCACAAAAAAAAAAACACTCAAATTATCTATTCCTAAATGTTTTTCTCATGTATCTCATATTCTTTTTTCTCTCTCAAAAGACACGACTCTTCCCAATATTTCCCAATAATTCTCTCATGTTTATCTCAACTGTTTTTTTAAAATTTGTTCCATTCTAACTCCTAATATGTCTGAATAAATGGGACCTAATAAGGAGTCCCAATACTATCAAGCTCATAGTTGTGGTCCAAGCCCATCTTTGAGTAATGGGGCATAAGTAGGGCTGCAAACGGAGTGGATACGAAGCGGATATTGGTATATCCGAATGCGTATCCGTTTATATATCCGAATATCCGTATCCGGATAAATATCCGGCGGATATTGAAATATAACATCCGTATTCGACTCCGATTAAAAATATCCGGATTCGGATAGTATCCGGATTATTCGATTATTTTAAAAAAAATTTAAAATAATATAAATTAATATTTAAAAATGTAAAAATATATAAATTTTCATTTAAAAAATATATTTTAAACGTAATATTAAATTTATAAATTTAAAATATATTATTTATATATATTATATAATCGGACGGATATTTAACGGATCGGATGTATCAGTATCCAAATCCGTATCCAAATATAAACGGATGGTGATTTACTATCCGAATTCGCTCTGCCGGATATTTTTTCGGATAAATATCCGACTAAACGGATGCGGATGCGAATCGGATACGGATAGTATCTGCATCCGTTTGCAGCCCTAGGCATAAGAGTCAATAAACTCTTGATAGGGCTGCAATAGGTGGGCCATATTGTGTTAGGTATGGGCCCCATGGTTCATGAACCTTTATAGTGCCAATATGGTTATGGAAGCAATGATGATATCGTTCACTCCTGCATACGCTGAAATTAATCGGTTACGACTTACGAGTCAGGCTGTAAACCAGGCTATAAACGGATCAGATCTGCATAGAAATTATGCACACGTGTATACAAATTCATTTATTTTATGTTTCTTCACTTTCATGTATGATGGTTGCATGTTTATTTTGTTACACATATGGATGGATGTCTTCCGTTTTTGAGGGAGCAGGAAAGATAGAGTTAACACCCATCTCCATATACTCATCTTTGGTAAGAAATAGTTATTCTTTTTTTTTTCATCAGTTAAATTGAATGATAACTAGCTTCTCTCATCTGTTATCGTTATAATGTATGATTCAAAATAAATCGAATTTCCTCTTCCGCATAGATAACGGGTAACTATGCCCTTTATTGGTCTCGAAACAACTGAACCAACTCGTCTACCCATTCCATCTGCCCCAAAACTAATAAATCAGAAAAGTGAAGAATAATACCTTGACTTCGAGCTTAGGGCTTTCATTAAAGGTCCGATCCGATTAAGAATTCGATCTAAGATCCATCGGATCATGAATTATCCAATCCGATTACTAATTCAAGATCTGAATCTGATCCTATTAACATTAATATATCTAAAAAATAATATTTTAATTAAAAAATAAAAATTATAATTACTGTTATAGTATATTTGTAAAATTATGTAAATTTTATTATTATTATATAATCTAATCTAATCGGATCAGATTTTAATTGGATAAGATCACTATAAATCCAAACCCGGGCCAATTATAATTGCATTGGAGATCTTGGATCCGTGATCCGACGGATTTATAATAGACTTAGGATCCCCGTATAATTGGATCGGATCCGGATCAAGATCCGATCCATTGACAACCTTACTTACGAGGTCCTTTATGAAAAAAGGTAATGGGCATATAAGAAGATATACGGTGGGCCTTCCATCCCAAGGTATTTTTGGACGGGTTAACCTTAGGCTGGTTGAGTTTGAAGGAAGCATGTCTATGGTGCTTCAATGGAGCACGGTAGTATTGCGGATCGAAGCTTCTATGCAATCAGGGGATTATGATGAGTTAATCTAGAGACTTCAAAATGTTCTACCAATAGAATATCATATATGTTTCCACGGAAGGCGTGTAAATGGGCTTTTCCCAAGCAAGGCATTGTCTGAGGCGAACAAGGTGGCCCAATCTTGACCCAGCTTATCCCAAGCCAAATCACATAGTTTGGAACTTTGGATCCGGGCAATGGCATGGGAAGCCCAAACCTAACCTGATTTTTCCCTAAGTGCAGCCTAATACTTGAGGGGTATCAATGGGCCTCACTTGGGCTTAATTTATTTATTTTGAATAAGCCCGGCCTGAGATTGGCCCATTTAAAGAGGGTTTGTGATCTGAACTAATTAACACCCCTACCTAGCTACTACTAATCTATTAAACAAGAGTGATTTTACTAATTTAGAACTTATTTTTTCTCCCTAAAAATATTTTTAAGAGCCTTTACTCTGAAAATGAAAAGAAAAGTGATAGTACAAGGTTCTATATTGAATTAGTGTTTCTAACACGTGTGACCCAAACGATGTGTTTGGTGGCTTCCGTAACCCTAGGTTTGGTTGTCGAGAAAATAAGTAAAAACATGGAAAAGAAAAGAAAATTAGAGAAATCATAACTAAAAATTATATTAGAAATCTGAAATTTTCTTTTCTTTTTCATATTTTTACTTATTTTCTCGGCAACCAAACATAGCATTAAATAGACCCAAGCTTGATTCAGATGCCTACATAGCCCAAGTCGAACCCAAAAGGGGTTGTGCCTCGAAGCCTATTAGTCTTCCATATGGCCCATTTTGGGTTTAGAAAATCTGCAATTATCATTTCAATGTCAACGACTATCTAGCTTAAATTGTTAAACTTTTTGGGATTTCAGACTATTGTGCGGAAAGTGATCTCCTAAAGACTTTAGTACCTGTCTGGCACTTGCCAAGAGAGATCTTCGGGCAATTACAAGAACACAACAAATGTTTGGGATTATCGAACTCGAGTTAGATTGACATCAACCCTAAGTGCTAGTGCTGACTTGACTGGGATTAATGGGACAAACAGTCGCGTTCTTGTAATTACCAAGAGAATTTCTCTCTAGCCAGGATTTTCAAGAGGTATCCCTTGTCTTTCCTAAAATGATTCAAATGGTGCTATTTGAGAGGAGTCTCCTGAGTTCAATCGCACTCACAAGTCCCTTTAACCCTTCAGGTTAACATTTTAATTTTTTTTTTATTAAGCCTAAGGATTATTGAACCAAATGGGGCCTAAGATTACAATATTAACCCTAAGGATTAATGAATATTAACCATAGATGTTGCCCAAACGCATGTGAGAATTGTGTTTTAGGGGCGGTTTGACATCAATTTCGATAGAATTATGTTTGGAAAGAAAAAATGAAAAAAAAAAAATTGTAGACATTAAATATAGTTATAGTCATCAACACATTTATAAGGGTCATAAAATTTATATATTTTTTTATTAAGTTAGACTTATTGTAGACATTAAATATAGTTATATTCATCAACACATAAGAGTCATAAAATTTATATATTTTTTTATTATGTTAGACTTATCTCGTCCATTTTCAAGCTAATCTCATTCTCTTTACGCACATTTTTTAGAATTAATTTTATAAAACATTTTTTTTATTAAGTTAAAATTGTGCCTAAAACAAAATGATTCTTAAAATTATTAGAATTAAATTTGAAAAACAATTTTTTATTTCGTTAAAATTGTGCCTAAAACGAAACAAATTTTTTTTTTAATGGATGTGCTAAAGCTTCATTACTCTCTTTATAAAAGCAGCAAAAGAAATTTGGAATACTAGGAGAGCCAAAAGAAGCATTTTTGATATAAGAACAGAAAATCATGCTTGACTGGTCTTAGCTCTACAGCTTCTACTCTTAATAGCTAAGGCTAATGACTTGAGAACGGTCACAAGTCACAACCCATGGGACTCGAATCTGGCCGTCACACAATACAGTGTCTGCCATCAGACCAAGGGCAGGTGTGTTGGTTCATTGTACATGTAGGAGTTCATGGTTTACAGAAAATTGCTAACATAAGCTCTGAACATCATTCACTGTACTTGGAATAGTTGGTGGTCTATGGTGGTTCATCAACTCGGTCTTGTACCAAAAGGTGACATATGGGGGTTGTTAATCTGATGCGAGTCCGACATGGAAGAATGTGTGTGATAAGAGGAATGCTAGCCCTACTCTCAGTCAATCCATATTCTCAATCTCTACCAAGCAACTGTTCATTTTGTTTTAAAGAGACAATACCTTTTTTTGGTAAACTCAATCATACCACAAGGCAATGACTGAAGGCAAAGAGAAGGGAATACTCACACCACCCAAGCAAACATACACACACACCACACGCATGCAGCCCATGTAAGCTTCACCCTAGAGCTCCTCAAAACGGGTACCACCCTAGAGACAATACCTTAATCATTGCAAAATAGACAAATGGTTGGTAGAGAACTAGCACTCTTAGTCATGATAATGCGCGTGACATCATCAACCCTACTCTCATTGTTATGTACATTTTTTGTTTTTGTTTTTTTCTTTGTCCCAAAGCGTTCGAGCGAATGATTAGTCTTTTCGAGTAACCACATCGATCCACTCAATTTTCCTTAAGACATACTAGGGTGAGTCGAGGAATGGGAGTTGAACACACGACCACGAGGAATAACCCGGGAAGCAAGCCAAGTGAACCAACCCCTCGTCAGAATGTGCTCGTGTTACGCCCTAGAGTTGTCCATTTCAAAACCAAAGACATGGAAAGACCTTCATTATTAATATTTTAGAAATGGACACAAAGACTTCCGTTTAGTCTTTGCTCACCATTAGTCCATCAATACTGTTAGCATGTTATTATAAAATGACATGGTAGTGTATCTCGCATTTGGGGAGGGAAGACTCGTGTTCGAGTCCTTGGTGTGGCTGTTGACGCCCACCATGTGTTGAGTTTTAACCCTGCTGACAGTCCTAACCCCTGACATAGTTAGTTAACAAATTAGTCCTACCAAAAAAAAAAAAAATGTTATTATAAAATGACAAGAATACCCTCGATTACATTTGCTTTCAAAGACAAATATGTCCCTTTTTACAATACCTTGACCAATGACGCACATAAATAGAGCTTAAAGAGAAGCTCCAACTAACGCGAGCAAAGTGGAGCCTCTTCTGCTTTGAGGATGCAACAAGGGCAGTTAGTTAAAATTCATGGAAGTTTTTGCAGCTAGCAAGATTAGTAGTGGATCCCACATAATTATTATTTATTAGAGTTAATTTGAACTAAAATTCATAAAGTTTTATTAGGTAGTGAAGACTAAAGCGGGTACATACCAAAACTTTGTCCCAGTGGCAGTGTATCCCCTGCTTTGGGTGGAGGTACTGGATTCCATTTCCGAGAGGATGAGAGTTTGTATATACTCTCGGAATAGATACTAACACCTAACCGGCGTTGCAGCCTAATCGTATATCTCGAACCAAAAAAAAGACTAAAGAGGGTCTCATTAATAATAAAGTATTACTGTCTAAATAAAAAATTGACTACTGTATAAGATATAATAATATATAACAAAAGGTCGATAGTGTCAAATGAATTTTTTAAAGTATTTTTACAAAACATCTTCAAAATTGCTTATACAAAAAGACAATTCTCGCTATTACAACTTGTAGTGAGCGACCCTGATGAAAAATGGACACGTGACAGGTCTATTTAAAATTCAAAAATATTCATCAAGGGTGGGACCTTAATAAACATGTGGCAAAAACAAATAACACAAAAAAAATATTTCTAAGTCATTCGATAGGACGTCAAAAAAAAAAAACTGTATCCATTAACCCTAGTTGGTTAATATTAACCGTTAAGAGTTCTTCTGATCCAACTTAGATTATAGAATATGTTGATTTTCAAACGTCCGATTGGTCGTTATGTTTACTTCTTTGTGTGTCTCTAAAGGACCTACATTGGATGAGGTTTCCCGAATTTTAAAAAGACTTACCAATTGCCACATGTCCATTTTTCATTAGGGTTGCTCACTACAAGTTGTTGTAATGGGAGTGCCAAGTTGCCTTACTCTTTCTTACCCCATAGTACATATACACACGTGTGTATAAAGAGAGCATTTCATATTCCAATAGGATTTGGGCTTGGATTTTGGTGATTTTTGAATAGCCGGACCAGAAGCTCAAAACATTTACAAAGGCTTTGAAGCCTGATTGCCATCCCTAAGCTCAATAAGTAGATTATTGTAAATAATTGCCACCAACAATCCAATCACACTATACACACTAGTGGGCACGTGAGAGAGAGGAAGGAGAGAGACATTGGGAAGAGAGACCTTAGTGAGGGCATTTCGAAAAACAAAATTAAGGAATATTGTGGGTATAGAAACTTGAGGGATATTTTAGATTAAAAAATTGTGAGAGACACGTTGCTTATTGAAACATGATGTTGGGACATTTCAAGAAACAAAAAACTTTAAACACATTTTGGGTATAGCAAAGAAAGGGAGCAGGCGGGACTTTGGCTAGATGTTCTTCTTCCGGAGAATTTTGCCAAGAGAGCGAGGAGTCCGGTTACGCCACTGAGGTTGCCATGTGTCCCTTTTAACACTACTTAACTGTGATTAAGATTCACCCACTCCTAGGGTTCATTTGAAAAAGAAAATGAAAAAAAAATATACACTAGGAGTTAGTGAATTTTAATCAAAGGTTTAAAAGAAATTAATATTTTCTCTAAAAACCACGAATACGTGGGTGAATCCTAAGGGTTGGTGAATCTTAACCACAATTGGAGTCATATTACACCCTTGAGGTTGCCATGTGTCTCTTTTGAAACCCTTAACTGTGGTTATTCATCTACCCTTAGAGTTCACCCACATATCCTTGGGTTTTAGAAAAAAAAAATATTAATTTTTGTTAAACTCTAGTTAAAATTCACTAATTCTTAGGGTTAAATTTTTTTTCATAATTTTTTTTTTCTAACCTTAGGGGTGAAGTCCGGTTATAACTGTAAAGAATTTTAAGCCCAATAGATTAGATGAATGAGGGGTAATATGAGAACCAAGCAAACATTTAATTAAGTGTTTGTTTTATATTATGATAAGGATAGTTTGAGAATTTCACAAATTTTCATTTACGTTTTTAAAGGCTCATTATATAAATTATAGTTTTAGATATTTACAAAATTTCATCTACGTTCTCAAGGGTTCATTATGCAAAATGTAGTATTAGAAGTACAAAAGATTCAATCAATGGGAAATGCTCTTTATATTAGTACGTGTGTGTATAGAGAGAGAGAGAGAGAGAGAGAGAGAGAGAGTTTCAATTCAATTCAATGATTTACTCCAAGCTTAATATATAGATAGGGGAAAATCAGTACCGCCAATAAAACAATTTATAAGCCTAGGCTGCCTAGATATTAACAATAAAGTAACATCTACTCAAGATATTAGTTGTCAGTTGACTTAGAAGCCAAAACTAATAATTAAAACCTGTAAAACTGGCATCCTTTGTGCATTCACAGTATTAACCAGAACCACAAAATAGAAGAAGAAGATCCATGAAATCAGTGCAAGGGCTTTAGAAGCTCCACCAAACCTATAACCTTGAAAATGGCACCATTTCACCCATAAAGGAAAAGCATAACAGAAAAAGAAAGCAATATGAAGAGAAGAACAATATGAAGACGATCCTATGACTAGTCTCTCCACCTCCAATGTAACATATGACAAGAGAAAAAAAGAGAGAAGAAAAGGATAAACATAAGCAGACCCTCAAATGCTTCTAGCTAGCATTTCATGGTATCTCCTATAAGACTCTTCCTTCTCCAACCTGAATTTCTCATGGCACCGCGCGATGAACTTATCGGCTAGTCGATCGATCTCATCAATATCTAAATCTGCCGTGGAGTTCTCAGGAACCTTCTCTTCGAGCCATTGGAGGTACCCAGATAGTTGCGACTCCACGGCCTCGTCCTTGCACTCCCCAGTAGGGACCATTGAATTCCACGTAGAATCATAGAACAACATATGGTTCGTCGTGAACCCGTCGAGATCTTGCTCCGGCATGGGTAGCACATGGGAGGAGCCCCACTTATGGTGTACTCTAATTGAACTAAAAATCTTCTTCTTCTTCTTCTTCTTCTTCTTGATAGTATCTTTGTAGCAGTTGGGCTGGTTCTCCTTGAGAAGCTCTATGAGTTTGGACTTTACTTTGGTTAGTGCCTGGAATACGCGGTGCACGTGCCGGAAGATGTGAGACTGAATTAGGGTCTTGATTTTGATGAGGTTTGAGCTAGAGTATGGTGTCTTCCATGAGAAAACATGAAGAGATTGGAGGGATTTTAGAGGGGATTGCCCAACCATTTTGTTGTGTATCAAAGCACTTGTTCAAATGCCTTTATAAAGGAGCTAGGTTACTAAATTGCATTTGGGTATGGACTCAAATCCTCTACGGTGATAACCGGATTTGGCAAATCCGGTTATCACCCCTAGAGGTCGCCACGTGTCTCCTTTGACACCCCTTAACCATGGGTAAGGTTCACCCACCCATTTTTGGTTTTTTTTTTTAATATTAATTCTTTTTTTAAAATTAAAATACTGTTTTTAGAGTTTTTTTTAATATTAAAAAGAGTTCTTTAGTTTTAAAAAAAGAATTAATATTAAAAAAAAAAAACCAAAAATGGGTGGGTGAACCCTACGGGTGGGTGGACCTTACCCACGGTTAAAGGGTGTCAAAGGAGACTAGTGGTGACCTCTAGGGGTGATAACCGGATTTGCCAAATTCGGTTATCACCTGAGATGATTTGGCCCCTTTGGGAATTAGGTAAATAACAAAAGGGGCCTCCACTTAAAAAGAAAATTACAAATTTGCCCCCCCCCCCCCCCCCCTTAGTGTAACAAGGGAGCTCCGCATGATGCAGAGCTCCCCATGGAAATTAATCTTAAAAAAATATGGGTATGACCATTTCCTTTTTCGTGTTGTCCTATGGATGCGATTGAACTCTCCTCGAGTTCAATTGCAATTGGCTGTGATTTGATCTCGTATTCAGGGGAGCGGATTGCTCTTGAGAAGAACTTCAGTAATTCTCAAAAAGAGTTGGTGGCTCTCAAAACGAAGAGTGTTGGCTCTTGGAAAAATGGGTAGTTTTTGAGAGGAAGAGTGAGGTTACTGTTAATCTTAGTGACTCTCGTAGAGAGCAACAAACTTTGTGTTTGCATGAGAGTGACAATCCGTGTACCATATAATCTTTCTATAATGGAAGTTATTGATTATCTTCGCTATGAATGTAGCCCTATTGTGGGTATATATATATATATATATATATATATATATATTATGTTCTCATTGTTTTAATTTATTTATATTTCTATTTTTGTCACATCACGATCGAACCCAAGATCGTGTATTTTCACACAATAATTAGTATCAGAGCGAGGTTCGGGGTTACAAGGACTATATATGGTGATTTGAAAATGATGGTGAAGAAAATTGACGAGATGAATGGCCTTACTCGTTGTAAGTTAAGGTCAAAACCTTCAAGTTCGGATTAATCTTATTAGCTTTCTTAGAGAGTGAACTCTGTGTTTGAGAGTGAAAATCTTTGTACAATATAATATTTGCATAGTTTTATCGTCTTCGGTCATAGATATAGCTTTATTGCTGGTGAACATATTTATCATGTGTTTTACTTTATTTTTCTTTATATTTCTATTTTTTTCACATTACAATCAAGCCATAAAACCATAAAGATTGTGTATTTCCATAAGCAACACTCTGATCGAATTCCTATAGTTATGGTGACTTCTTTTCGATTCCAACTCAAATCCTAACTCTTGCTCAGGAGTTTGTATTGGACATTGATCAGAAAGTTAGGGGTGGTAATATTATGTTCAAGTTAGATATGGTTAAGGCATATGACAAATAGAAGTTTTTGGAATATGGCCCAAAGGACATGCATGCTATTTAGCATTAGTACCACACAATTCTTAAGTCTAGGGTACCAAAATATTTTCTTCCACGAGATCCTCTCCAACAAGTGTCTAAAGAATTTCCTTCACTACTATAAAAATACATGTATCTATTACTAGATGAGCAGTAACCCATGAGATTAATGTTGTTCTAACTAAGATTAAAAAAACAGAAGACTGATAATTTGATGCGCCTAATAATTTTTAGTTTTGAAAAAAAATTCTCACAAATGATTTTTTTTTTTTTGGTAATCAGCTATATCATTTATCTATCTATGTCAGGGGTTAAGTGGGTTAGAAATCAAGGGTGGACACTCAACGGCCACACCAGGACTCGAACACGAGTCACTCCTCCCAAAAGGGGGAGATACACTACAAATGAAACTTATTCAAAAATAGAAATTAGTCTTAACTCTCTTGCATTGTCTATACTCCGTAGCATATTTTTGAAATTTGTCAATTTTATAACATTTCAATTTTGTATAAGAGGTTCATTTTAAAAAAAAAAATTGGAAAAGGGGGATAAGATTTCTAAATAATGCAAGAACTTGGGATTTTTAATTATGTATTGGTAAAATAAGTAAAATTTTCATATTTAATTTTGATTTTAAATAAGTGAAAACTTTTGGTCTTATATTTTGAGAATTTTGGCAATGAGCACATCACATTTTTCTTTCCATTTTATGGGCTTTCTTTTTTAACTAGGAGTCAAGAAGGAAATATTTAAGATACGTGTTTGAAATGGTTCAAAACTACACCAGAAGCATGAATTTTTTTTTATTATATCTATTCGATTTTTACCTTAAAAAAGTCAAAATATTCAAGAATTTTGGTTTTATTATACAAACATTTTACTTATTAAAATTCAAAAAAAATTTCTTCTTATCCAATTCTTTATTATCATGCTCAAAATATTTGTAAAAATTATTCCAAAATAATATTTATTGTTATTTTTTAAAAACTTGAATTACCATTGCTCCCCATCTGCATGATGTATCCAGATGCAATTCTTTATTTTATTTTATTTTTTAATTTTTCTTCATTTGTTGTAATATTTACTAGTTTCTCTTTATCTAATAATATAATAAGAAATGTGAAAAAGTGATTTTTCTGTTAAAAAAAAATCCAAAATTTGCGTGTCTGAAATTACTTAGCTATTTTTGTCATTTATTGTTTCATTGAAATATTAAATGAAAAATAAAGTATGCAAAACCCGTTGATTCCTTTAATTGGTTTATTAATTTTATTCTAAAATGACCAAAACAGAAATGCTAGTCCACAACGCAAACTTTTTAGCTCTCACTGTGGTAGCAACTCTAAATGTGGTTGTGAACAAAGATTTCGGGTCCCCGCCCACAAGGGGAGAGGCTGTCCTGGCGATGTGGTCAGTTGATTTTATGTTTACAGTCGTCACTTATTTATTCGGTAGGGATATGTCTCATTCAATGGATAAAGTTTTAGTCTACTTAGAGGTCTAAGTAAGAGGTTTAATTAAGCCCGGGGAAAGTGTTAGGCATCCCGGTACTTCCGTTTCATAACGGTTCCCTACTTACTAGGTTTAAGCCATCTAAATGTCAAATTTTAATCAAACGCCATTGATTTAGTTTATACTAATCCAAGAAAGGGAAAAACTAAACTAGGGTCGGGCCGAGTTGGGCTGCCTACGTACTCATATTGAGATGAGATCAGACCGAGTGTAGTTCTGGCATATGAGCCCATGCCGAGGCTAAGGGGTGTGTTGTGTGTGCACCAAGGGTGGCTTAGGGTCTAGTCCAGCAGACTAAGGTTGAGTTGACCGGGTTGGTCAAGTGCATGGTTATGTTGAGTGGGCTTAGTAGGCCAAGGTTGAAGCCCGGTAGGCTTAGGCCCGGTAGGTCGAGAGGAAGTCCGGTAGACTAGGGGTTGGCCTGGTAGGCCAAGATTGGGCCCGGTAGGCCAAGGGTGAGCCCGGTGGGCCTAGGGTTAAGCCTGGTAAGCTTGGTTCGGCCCGGTAGGCTTAGGGTTAAGCCCGGTAGGCTTGGGTAAGACCCGGTAGGCCTAAGGACAAGGTCCAAACAATTTATGGATTTTAGGGGCTTTTCCTAAAATTGCCCAAGTTAAATGGGCTAACCATGGTTAAACATGAGTTTTAACCATGGTTAGTCTGGATAATCAAGGTAGGGGCATGTTTTGCATATTTTCTTGCTCTCTTGTAATTTTCATGATTTTTTGGGAATTAACCAAGGTTTAAATGGGCTTAACCATGGTTAAACCGAAGATTAACTATGGTTAGACTCCTTTTAACCATAATTAGGCATGAGCATGACCCAAAAATAATATTTTCTGTCATTTTAGAATTTTTAGGGAATTTTCCAGATTTTTTCATGAAGGGCAATTTAACTAACCATGGTTAACTCTTGATTACGGTCGAATTAACCATGGTTAAGACAAGTCAAGGCCTGGTCAAGCTCGGGAAGGGTTCCAGGGGTCATGCCAAAGTCAATGGAGGGCCCCCATGGGCTGTGGGCCCACCGTAGGGCCAAAAATGCTCAAAATGCACTATCGATAAAGGTATTACCGACAGAGGCAATGATTTTTTGGCAACTTTGGCCCCCTGTAACTCAAGTTAGGGGAGGAGTTGAGGGGCCTACAACCCATGGTTTTGAAGCCTGAGATGAGGGGAGTAAAATGAACCTGGTTTGGGCCTCAGGGGTGGCCTTGTGTGGGCCCCACGAAGTGTCAAAGTGGCACTGCCACTGGTTTACATAAAATGATAAATGTCGGCACTGGTATTGTCGACATTCTGAGCAGTTACTGTCTTTTAGATTTTAACCCTAGTTAAGCTTAACTAGGGCTCTGATGGTCTTCAGGTTAGTTGTAGGGGAGATCCTGGGGATCAACCCTAGCCCTTGGTTGGGCCCTGGGGATGCTTAGGTGGGGCCCACGATAGCCACAAAGACAAGCTGCATGGGTGTCAGTACTGAATTTACCGACACCTTGAATTTTTTTCAGCAATTAAAAATCAGCCTGTAGGCTGCTATGGGGAGTGAACCAGGGGTTCCCTCATGACTTGAGGGACCCCAGGCCCTTCGGGAGCTACTGGTGGTGGTATTCTTCCCTTAGGGGGTTCCCCACACCTATGGTGAAGGTGGGGAGCCCCTTTAGTGGGTTTTTTCTGCAAAACCAAAGAAAATAGTCCCCTGGAAGGACCATGGGCTCACATGGGATGGTAAAGCAAATACAAGGATGGGTAGGGCTCCCTACCCTGCTGTGATGTTCCCAGAGTTGCTGGAGGTCCTTAGGAGGGGCGGTGACACTGAGGCGGAGCTGGGCGGTGCTTCACAGGGGCAGTGAGTGATTGAGGGTGCTGCTACGACCCCAAATGGGAGCTGGGAAGGCCTGAGGATCTGAGGGCATGCCTAAAATCTAACAGGGGTTCAGATAGAGCTTCTAGAGTGGAGTTTACAGGCTGTGGGGGGGTGTCCCCTTTATAGGCCAGAGGTTAGGGACACCCCTGGTATAAGGACAGTGGTAGGTGGATGCCCAGGAGGTCGGAGTGGGGCTCTGCAGGCCGGAGAGGAGTTGCACAGGCGTGCCTGAACCCTGTAGAGGGGTGGCGTGCTGCAGGAAGAAGATAAACAGGGTGTCGGTAATCCTTGTCGGTAATAGGATTACCGACACCCCAAATGCTTGCAAAAACTGGATGTCGGCAATCCGGTTACCAACCTCATGGGTTTTTATCCAACAAGCCCTCGGCCCTGACAGCATGCGCACTTGATTGAGTTTTTTTTGAATTTTATTGGGCCCCTGCTTGGGCCTAAACTGAGGTTTTGGGGTCCTAGATCTTAAGCCCTAAGGGCCTAGGGCTTGTGCTAGACTTGGTTTAGGTTAGGGCTAGGTTAGGGTTTAACTAGGGTTTGGTTCTAGTGTTCGGTCCTAGGGTTCACCTAGGGTTAGGTTAGGGCTTAACTACGGTTATCCTAGGGTTAGCTAAGGTCAATCCCTAGGGTTCGTTAGGGTTACACCTAGGGTTTGCCTGTGGTGTACCTAAGGTCTACTAGTGTTTGTCCTAGGGTTAGGGGTCTTGACTGGGGATTAACCATGGTTAAGGGAGGGGCTAAAAATTGGGTGCTTACAACTGCTCGTCTTTGTCGAAGAATGCTATGATTGACGATTTAACGACAAAGATTGGAATCATCCGATTTTTACATCGAAATTAGGTTTTTGGAAAAATGTAGCAGGGTGCATGCTGTGCAAGTGGTGAGTGCATACGAGGTGATCTGGACTACTGCTAGGGGATAGCAAGTAGCTGGGGAATATTAAAGATGCAGGAACTGGCATGGCCTGGAGGCATTCTGCGGGGAATGTTTGCTCTAAACGGTATCTCCTAGGGCGGATTGACCGAGCTGGACGGAGGATACATGAGGTGTCAAGAACACATGGGGTGTTAAAAAGGGAGAAATGTTGGTGAGACTGCGATGTGACGAGATTGTCATGGATCATTAGGATGTCTAGGACACACGGGAGTGTCACGAAGAAGGACAGGCTAGCAAGACTGCGGTGTGACGAGATTGTCACTGAGCACTAGGATGTCTAGGACATACGGGGGTGTCATGAAGAAGGGCAGGCTAGTGAGACTGCGGTGTGACGAGATTGTGACGGAGTACTAGGATGTCTAGGACGCACGGGGGTGTCACAAAAGGAGGATATATAGGTGAGACTGCAGTGTGACCGGATTATCACGGAGCACTAGGATGTCTAGGACATGCGGGGGTGTCACGAAGAAGGACAGACTAGTGAGACTGCGATGTGACGAGATTGTCATGAAGCATTAGGATGTCTAGGACACGCGGGGGTGTCACAAAGGCTTCGAGGCATGATGCCTGAAAAAGTGGAGTGGCCCGTGATAGACTAAAACTTGATCATGTTGATATAATGCTCTATGCTGTCATGCAGGGATAAAGACAGAAATGTTTTTTCATGACTCTGTGGCAACTTGCAATTTGCAGAGATGTGCGGCATTGGCTTCCTTTGCTTGCTTGTCGGGAGTGCTTGGTGCAGGCTAGTACAAACGGATTTTGGTACCAAAAGTTTGTTTTTGAATACCTTTTTCAGAAAGCATATGAGACTTTTTGCAAAGATTTTGGGTTTTGACAAAATGCTTAGTTAGCTTTCTGATTTGCCAGTATATTGCCTAGATTAGGGCTTAGGGGGATTTGTGCATCCTTCATCGCTCTTGGAGATAGGAGCATGATTCAGAGCAGGATGCTACTGGGAATGGACACGCTTGTCCAGATGTTGTGGCAGGCTGACGGCCTTATCCAAGAAGAAGCTTATTTGATGGGCTTCTGAACTCTTGCCGGGGAAGAGCATTGTTGTGAACCATTGGAGATTTCTGCTAGGAATCTGCAGGCGATTTCGAGCTTGCTTGCCGTTGGGGTTCTGCCGAGGAGTGGATTTTTGCTGTGGACCACTGCTGGGGAGCTTGAGGCGTGTTGGGGATTTTCCGCTATTCGTACACCTATTAGGGGAGATGTTTTTCGAAGGATTCTCTGCTGGGGGATGCTTAGGACGTCACTCATCTGCTGGAGATATGTCCCGTTGGAATCTCTGTTAGGGATACGAACCCATTGTGACTGCTGGGGGTAGCTGGGGGAGTCCGATGAGCCTAGTTGCTGCCGGATAGTGTTTTATTTTCTTTTAATTTTTCTTTGTACTCTCGTGCATTGCATGGGGGCTTTGCTAGTAACAAATAAAAGTCTAACGAAACCAAGGGTTGAGGTTGTTTGCAAAATCATGAGTTAATTTGCAAAACTATTACACAAACAGTTTATTTTCAAAGCAGCTAGAATGTAGCAGCTAATATGCAAAAGCCCAATTCCTTTTTTAAAATCTCATGCACCTTGTACGACTCTAAGCCGACTTAAATAGCTAGGGTGTTAGGCTTACTCACGAAAGAAACAACCGGCTCTGACTTAAGAGTTCCGTTAGTTTGCAATCATCACGAGGACACGCTCACACACTCGATTGTACCTACTATCGAGTGTTTTTAATACTTCCCTTTTAGAAATAAGGCGATTTAAAGGCATGGACAAACATTTTACTTGTTTGGGAAACGAAAAAAAATTATATTTTCATTGATTAATCACAGTCCAACCCAAAAGAGGGTTGGGCTATTGGCCAGGACCATGCCTCAAGAAGCGGAGCTCCCGAGTTCAAATCCCCTCCCTCTCTTGGGAGAACTATATGGTAGTTTTGTTGTAGTGTTTATCACGCTCATCTTATCTTATTTGGTAGGAAAAGTATATTTTATGAAGACTGAAACGACCTATCAATTAACATTTAACAATAAATATTAGTGTTTTAAAAGGCATGTGAAGCTTATACCTCAACTTTCTCCGGAAAAACTTCTCAAGGCTCATTTTTCAGGCTTAAATCTCTTGAGGCTTACACCTCTCAAGTACACGCCTCACACTTATAAGGCTTGCTTTTATTCTCTTTCCTTCATCAAAAATTACAGAGGGACCCCAGGAAGTAATAAAAGGATAGAAGAAAGCGACCAGATAGAAAGAAGAAGCCACTGCTTTCTATCTCGAATTAATTGCCGTAATTGAGGCGTGCACCTTATACATTAACTGAAAATAGGGTTTTAGCAACATAAGTCAAACTTACTATTTCTTTTTTAATTTCATTTCCCGTGGATTCTAAAAAAACTACATGTTGGAATCCAAAATCCACCACGTAATAATTTGTCTTCCATTATGTATATGAACAAATATTAAACCGGTTTGCTTGCCTCTTAATTTATTGTTTTCTAATATGATGGTTAATGTGTGTATATAAATATATATATATATATACACTAGTAAAGGTACTCGTGCTCACGTATTAATTTTTTACTACTAAAATTAAATTTTTTTTTAAAAGTGACTAAACCTGAGGCAATCACTCCAAAAGATGACATTTGTTTCAAAAATGGTAAAAAAAAAAAGAAAAAAAAAGATGATTTATTTTTAAATCTAAAATGAATTTTTAAATTATTATTAGCACGTAGTAATATACAAAAATAAGTAAATTAACGCATATCTGAATCATGATTATAGGTCATCCTTGTGGGGGCAATGAGCTTCTATGTTTATACCATATGTATTGAGTTATACTACCCATTCAAACCTGAACCCAAGATTACTTGGTTAAAATTGGCATGTTGGGCAGGTTATTCAAAAAACGACACAGTTGGGAATTAAATGGATCAAGATAAGCTAACTCAAAAACTGGTTAGATAGAAGAGCTTGATGTTAAATGTAATCACAGATTTTTTGCATTAAATTTCCAGACACTCAGTAAAACATTATATAAATAGCTTACCACTTGGACTCCCTAGAGGTCGATATCCACGTCCTCTGTCTCTTCTATTATTTGGTGGAAATATTTAGAAGTTTGCTTCATGGACTGCATGTTAGTTCAATGAACAAGTAAAATATACATGAGTAACTTCAACTGGAAAGTGAATTAAACACGAAACTACTGCAGTAGATGAAACAATTTGAAGTTGAAACCTTGTACCCTCATACTTTTTTGCGTTCTCTCCTTCACTGGTCACAACCTGTGTCATGCCTAAATAATTATGTACAAAACTAAGCATAACTTCTACCTAAATAAAAGAAAGTGGTGCGGAACTAGCCTATCGTGTATGCTACTAGCTGTGTATATAAGTATGATAACATTAGGAACTCAAGAGGCTTGGTATCTGCAGACAGAAACTCACATATGAATTTCAACTTCAACAACCACCCTCTAGCCTTATTTATATAAAACACAATTAATGAATGGATAAACAAACAATCAGATTTAGATAAAATCTTGTATTGCAAGCTTAAATAAAAGGCCATATATAATATAAACATCATAGGATCATGGCAAGCATGAATATGGAATCAGCATTACAAGGAGTGTATAAAATGTAGTACATCAAATGGATATTTGGCATGAGAGCCAGATAATTTATGCATTACTCTTCAAAGCCAAGAGCTCTCATTGAAACACTCCCATAAGTTTTAAGGACTTTACACTTACTTTGAATTTCTCTTATTCCCAAGCAGCAACTCCACTCTACCAACATGGGTGTTCAGCATCGTGCAAATTCACTTTAAAGCCAGCCTCATGGGTTGGTCCGGAGTGCCAGAACATGGGGCCTTACAGCCTCCACCAATGCAGCATAAGAAGCCCCCTGTTCAACAGGAGAACAAATAAGTTACAACCAAAAACACACAAACAGAAAAGTATGGGTTTTGGGGCAGTCATACCTCAGAATGATTCAATGCTACTTGAATAACATAATTGCCATAACGGTCCTGCAAGATTTTATCTAATTGGGAATTATTTATCAGTTCCTGAGTGATATGAGTGCGGCGCTCTTCTCCTGCATGTTTCAGGCATCTCTTGACCCAAATCTCTACTAATTGAGAGTCTTTATCAATAATAATAACAAAATAAAGAGATAACCTTAAAGAGTTTTAAAATGTTTGAAATTCTTGCATAGTAAAAATTCATGTAAGGTTTAGGGGTAATTACGTCTACATAAAATTTATATTGGGGTGAGCCTACCGCCATTTTAATAAAATTGACTCCCAAAATTAGGACAATCTAGAGTTCTTAGATCATGGAGTGCTATTTAAAGAATTGGTTTGAACCCCTACCTGATGGAAGCTTCCCAACATAAATATATATCCGTAGTGCAATATTGAAGATTTTGACTGATGTATGTTTACGGATCTTTTCCATGTCATTCTCTCTTGCTTGTAGTAGTAATAATTAATGAATTATGTCTGAACAAACTTGGTCTTAACATAACATGGCATGCTGCTTCTGTTATGCAGTTTCCAATTGATCTAGATCAATATGATAGGAGGGAACAACTTAAGAAGAGCCTGGTCAACATGCAATTCCAACTGCTCTGTCATGGTTCATCTTTAAAACAAATGGCACGCCTCTCATATTCTTGCAATTAAAGGAACACAGACAGACTAATTCACCTTTTTCATGAGCATGTCATTATGTTTCTCTCAAGATCTGATGAGGAGAACACGCACGTCTATTGCCCAGGATTTGGTTGATAAATGGATAATGACAAAAATATACATTATAATTTGTTATACAAAGTAAGGTGAAGGGTAATTATGCCCACATAAAGTTTGGTATACTCTTATATGCACATGCACACACATATATATTAGCCTTCATTATTTATTTATATGCAAATTTTCTAAAAGCATGAGGCTTAAGCGTCATGCATCTGATGACCCTAATGCCTCCCTCACTTCACACCTCCACCATTTAGAAAACTGGCAAGTATATTACATTGGATTGATGGTGTTGAGTCAATCCATCAAAAGGAGATACGATACGAAAAGCTGAATAAAAAATTTGTCAAATTGTCACCTGCAATAGTAGCTTCTCTAAATACATACAATATGTTTAAAGGATCAAATATATGTATCAGCGTCACTAGAAAGATGAAAAAGCTTCCATGGCTTATGATAAGGCATGGGATGCAGTAAACAGAGAACAACATGTGCATACTGTGAATATGGGATTTTACCCCATTCTAAATTGGAAACCTTTGGGGTTAATATTTTTATAATATATTTTTTTTAAAAACAAGGTTATATTGTTGAACCCCAAGGGTTAATGAATCTTAACCACAGTTAATAGGGTTAAAAGGGACACATGTTGGCCTGTGGGTGCGATTGAACTCTCCCTGAATTCAATCACAATTGGCTGTGATCGGATCTCTCGAGTTCCAGATGATTGAGATTGTGATTTTCCGGCGTCCTAACTCCCACAAAAACACTCGAATTAAGATTAGATTTTTCTGATAATACTTGGAATTAGGAGTAGAACACCCAAGAATGAAAACTTTTAAACCAAAATTCATCAGGTTCCATCCATGGGTCCAATCAAAGGTTTGGATTACACAATAGCTTCCTAATCTGACTCCAAACTCAAACTATGAGCTTATGGGAGTGTTGAGAACGTCAAAAAACCTTAGGCTGCGTTTATTTGCATGGAAAATATGATAGAAAAGAAAACTTTTCCAACGGATTTATTATCCAGGGAAAGTTTTCCTAATCTCCACTTTTCTACTGTTTGGCTAGAAGGGAAAAAAAGCTCAAAAAATCATATGAAAAAATTATTTTGTGTTTGGATGGTTGGAAAAATTATCTCTAAATGAACAGATAAATCAAGTTCTATGGTTTCCATATACAACTGCAGCATTAGTATGGATGGGTGCAGTGATAAGTATCCTTTTATAAAGCAATTTCGTAAACTAAACCAATCACTGAATTTAATGTACAAACAGCCACTATAGAATCACAAGTAAACTAATTGGGTTTCTGAGTATACAGACCAGATCGTAAGTGAAGTAGCCATTACATTTTAATGTCCGGTGCTGCAGCTCTTAATGTCCTGTCAAGATAGCTCAATGGCTTTAATCAAATTGTTACCAATGGAGAGCACAGTCTACACTTATTAATTGGTTGTAGAACCTCTGTACCTGGTCAATGGGATTCTTTAGAAGGTTTGTAACACTGGTATGTTGCTTTGAGCTGAAACACGCTTTATGCTGAGCATCCATACCAATTGATCATGATCCAACTGCTTATTTTCAATGGCATCACGAAGGTTAGCTACCTCCACATTTGCGACATTTGCATTCATCATTTATCTATTGTACCTGTAGGAGCTCACTAGGCCTACCAGAAGCTGCATGATACCCACACATTACAAAGGGGAATTTAGCCAAATATGGTATTTACATGAGGGTTGGCTGTTTTTTCTGTTGGAGCATTCTCACCAATATGCTGAAGAAAGAGAATGAACAACTTAAGCAAGAAACAATACATGATCAGCAATATCAAAATTCAAAACCACATTAATCATCTACTATTTAGAAAAAAGGATTTTATTCAGGAGTGTAAGTATTAAGTTGAATGCTAATAGGGCTAAACTAGAAAAGATCAACAATGAACAACCTGGTGAACACTCGATTGCTTGCGGACACACATCTAGTAACGACCCCATACTGTTTATAAAAGGACCAATCTTCATGACTAAACCATTCGACCATAAAAATAAATAATTATTTAACTATCCACCAACATCCAACAAGTATCAACTACCTTTCTTTTATTCTAATTTTATTTTCTTGATATGTTAATCAAATATCACTCTATTAATTTAACTACTATAGACTACTATCAAATGAGACTAAAATCAATTAATGCAGAAACTCGAACATCGTAGTTCATCTTCTGAATAATATGCTAAATTAGTCAATACCAAATCCTCCAATGTAGAAACAGAAAAGATCTAATCATTAACAGAAAATCAAAGAAACAAATGGGATGCAAATTTCATCAATGAAATCAGAATTTTTAAGGTGAGTAGCCACAGTAAACTTTTTTTTCCCAACCAGTAATCAGTGCATATAATATATCTCTATTACTTAATACTATGACAGAATGTATTCTCCCATTCTGCCACTATGCCTACCCTAACATGCCATGTGTCACATTGATTTCCGAAATTCAAATAATTTCAGTTTTTCCCGAACCATCACAATCCAATAGTTGTCTTCCCGAACCATTACGCCTTTGTTCTTCTCATTCCAAACATCACCTCTTCGGGTATCTTTAAATATCATCTGGAACCATCACTTTCTTCTCTTCCCCTCAACTTTCTTGCACTTCCTCATTCATGTTGCTCTCTCTCTCTCTCTCTCTCTGAGGCTTTTAGGTTTACTTCGTTGTTTCCGTTCTCCCATTGGTATGTTATTTTTTTCCTCATGCTACATCACATGCATCCCGGTTTGCTGCTACGAGTACTTGGCTTCGGTTACTTTTGCTTTTGTTCTCCATCTGCATCTTCTCTATCTCTATATTTTCTTCTATCCAATGGTAAGTAAACTTTTTCCCCAGGCTACATCACATCCAATCGAATTTTCTGTTAAGCTTAATTGGCTTCACTTAGTTTTGATTTATTGTGTCATTGGTCTTGAAGACCGACTTAGAAAACCGACCCAAATCGTTCTCTAGATCGTTAACCTTAAAGAGTTAGTATAAATCTGAAAAAGAGAAAACCAGTCTCGCCAACGAAACGGTGCACTATATGTCCCACATGTGTTGCCTTTTTTCATGAGAATATACTCCTTGCATAATAATTTTGTAGCGTTTGTGTTGGCAGAAGCCAATACAAAGGGTAGAAGGTTTATGTAGGAATGCCAACACAGAGAAAAAAAATCATGTAAATTACGTCAAGAAATAGCGGCCTTGAGAAGATTACGGGTAGAGGGAGGGAATGGGTCCCACAAGGCCTTCAAATTTGAAAAAAAATAAAGTTTGGCAAATGAGAAGGGGAGAAACTTTTTTTTTTTGGGGTTCACTACATATGGTTATGCCGCAATCCGGTTAGTATACGTTCTAGGTTAGCAAACATGGTTAAGCCATAACCCGGTTACTCTGGTTAGTACATGTCTTAGATTAGCGAACAAATGTGGATATCTCAACCATCACATCGTTACAGGGGCAGAGCCAAGGGGGGCCAGGTGGAGGGGGGGGGGGGGGGGGCATGTGCCCCCCTAAACTTTTGGGGAAAAAAATGTGTATACATGCATGTGGCATAGCATGGGACATGGAGGTGGAAGAAGATCCAATTGCAATTGAACTTGGGGAGAGTTCAATTGCACCCACAGGCCAGCCAACACGTGTCCCTTTTAACTCCTATTAATTGTGGTTAAGATTCACTAACCTTTAGGGTTCAACAATATACTTTTAGTTTTTAAAAAATATTAACCCTAAGGGTTAACAATCCTTAACTAGAGTTTAATATTTTTTTAATATTATTCTAGAAACTAAGGTTATATTGTTGAACCCCAAGAGTTAGTAAATCTTAACCACAATTAATAGGGGTTAAAAGGGACACATGTTGGCCTGTGGGTATGATTGAACTCTCCGCGAGTTCAATCGCGATTGATTGTGATTCGATCTCAGGTGGATGCCCCTCTAGCTTTTGAATTTTTTTATAGAAAATATAGTTTACTAAGGATTTAGAATCCTCTACTGTTATACCGGACTCCTTGAGTCGATTACAACCCACAGGTCAACACATGTCCCTTTTAGTACCTCTTGATTGTGATTAAAATTCACTAACCCTTAGGGTTCAATCACCTAACCTTGGTTCTAGAAGAAAAAAATTAACTCTAAAAGGTTAAAGTTGTTAACTAGAGTTAAAAGACTTTTGTGTTGTATCCAGACTCCAAGGAGTTTGGTTATTACCTTGGGGGATTAGTAATGAGGCAACTGTCCCATTGAATTTTCACAAAAAATATCTTTTAACTATTTTGTTTAATTATTTAATAGGGCATAGTCAATGGACAAGGGGGCAACTGCTCCTTGAACTTTTCAAAAAAAAATTATATTATTTTATTTAATAGAACATAGCCATAGGGTAAGGGGACAATTGCTCCTGTAAACAAGAAGAAATAATACTTGTAGGATATGTACAAAATGTATGGATGAAATGACTCACAAGCTTAGTTGTAAAAAAAAAATTCAAGGGCTCCGCCCCTGAACCCCCGTCCCTTAAACCAAATGTGCCCCCCCTACAATAAATTCCTGGCTCTGCCCCTGCACCCTTGGGACTTAATCCCAGAAGAGTGGACTACATACACTACTAGGGAAGGCATGCAACTTTAATTTAAAATGAGTCTATATAATCAATTGTCATTGGTTATTATAACCTCTCATAATTTCTTAAATTTTACATAAATATTAGAGTAAAATTCCACTACTGATTTACTTCTCCAACACTGCAATTATCTTATTATTGTGACTAAATTATAATTAAATAAATTTACTAGATATCAAATATGTATTTCTAGAATATTGATGTCATCCTTTTATATCTACTATATTTATAACCTATTAACACACCCCGCCTCTTGCTCCAATGGTGGGGTGTGGCCTCTCTCAAGTGAGAGGTCTTGGGATCTAATCCACCGAGCAATGAGTTGCAAGAGCTCCAATCCTCAAGCTAATGACTGACCACTAATCATAGGTAAATGATATCCCAAGCAAATATATATATATATATATATATATATAACCTATTAACATATAATGATGTTAGATGTAATAACCTGCATTTTCATCTCCGCCAGTCGTCGCAATAATTATGATTTTACTTCTAAGAACTCTACATAATTAGTGTTGCATATCTCACCAAGGGCAGGGATACATATATAATTGCAAGTGAGTTTATATAATCTTGGTATATTTTTTATATTAACATTTAAAATTTTATGTTGATTTTCTTTATTCTTTTTATTTCGTCATTTACATTTGTACTTTCTAGAATTTTTTTGTAATTATTTTAATGACATTATACGTTGTGGATAATTGTCTCCTATTAGACAGATGATGTATTTTACCTAAACATAATAAATTGGTGATATTTTTTAATTAAAAAATCCACTAAAACTTTGATACTATGTTTTTTTTTCAATTTTGAATTTCAGAAACGAAATGAATTTACATGCAATTCAAAGTGCAACGTATGATTGTGGCTATTCACATACGGATGGGGTTGCTCAGTTACAACAAACACGACTATCTTTTTGAATATTATTCTGAAAGAGTGGAGAAACAAGCTATATGAACAATAAGTAAATATATTATTTTTTTCCCATTATAATTCTGATAGAACATCAAATTAAAATAACATCATTCATTTTCAAATGTGACAGGAAGAAGATTACTTATAGCATGAACAAAGACAATATAAATGTATACCCTATCTATATTATATTTATTTGATTATTGATTATTTCTTGTCAAATATTTTCAATTTGTACCATTTGAATCTAATTCAACTACTACTTCTTCACAGTGTCGCACTGGCTTACAAGTGAGACACTATTTGAAAAATGGTCATGCATAGCTAAGTACCGGTAAGAACTCTAATTTTAGCATATCTTTAAATATTAATCTGAACTGTTTAGATATTTTTAACAATTTATCTTTATGAACTGAACTTTAAGACAAAATTAGATTTAAAAAAATTAAAATAAAGTTGAAGCAAGTATTTTTCTAACTTTAAAATAAATACAAATTGATGTATTTAAATATGTATTTAATTAAATGTTAATACATTAACCTATTAACTATTCAACATAATTATACTATATTTCCAACAGTTTTACAAACAAAGAAAGCTATGCAATCACAAAACAGAAGAACGAAAGATGTATCGGGTCAAGCATGAGCACTACAAAATTTGCAAGGTACTACAATAAACGCAACAATCAATTTACTACTAATTTGTACATTCAAATTATTGTGACATCACATATAGTAACAATTTCTTTCTTATAATATTTTTTTCAGATTTAATGTAGTTATGAAGAATAATTACAAAATTCTGTTATTTGTTACAACATCATTCATGATTAATTGACATGTTTATTATTGTCTATTCGCAACATATCAGTTATTGTATTTATTATTTTGTCCATGTGGTTTCACTTTCATTAATTATATTTACCTTTTATCTACATGAGTGTTTGTATTTTGTTACTGAATTTGTATCACTTTTCTCTTACTGTTTTACATCTCATCTCAAACTTTTGGCCTGTGCATTTGCACGGGGTGTTTGCTAGTATATATATAACGAAGAGAGGGATAAAACAAAGCTAGGTTCACAAAAGTAAGCCAAAGAGGGAAAGAAAACAGCAACAACAAAACCCCCAGTGGCAACCATGACTAGGAAGAGATGGTATCTCCCCACAGATATCCGCTATTTCCCCCAACAGAACACCAAGCTTGACTAGATGGCGAGCTCAAGACTGTATCCTGGAAACGGTCGAAGCAGTGTTTGGATTCGGAAAAAACTGCATTTCTTAAAAGGGTAGATAAGAAACAAAATTGAAGAAATTAATGGGAATTTATGATCTTGTAATGATTGCATGTACCTAAATCGGTCTGAAACCAGCACTTTTTTTTACTTCTTTTCCTCCAAAAGACTGATCAACCTGAGTCTGCAGATGAAAATTTTTAATATTGGACATTCATTTCCCCGCATAGACTAGATACTCCCCCAAACCAAAAAATGGGATTAAAACCCCTCTCCAGTCCTCTCCTTGTATATCTGTTTAAACATAATTGGGTTTGAAAGGCCTCTCTCTCTCCTTCTCCTCACAGTCAGAGCTCAACTCATCTCCTCCTGTAACCGTCTAAATCTCAATCAATCAATACCCACATAATAATTGGTATACTTCTCATATAAGACAAAAAAAAAGCATATGTCAGCACCATTTTCTCTGTCTCACAGGCTTTAAACTTGTTCCATATCTAATCCTCCTCTTCTCCATCTCCTACTCACCAAAACCAAAGTTGAATTTCATGGTCTTCTTCTAAACTACTGCCCAAATACTAATAAAAAGAAAAAGTTCTACCACTACCCTTTGTAACCAAAACCCATCTAACATCCAACTCTCTCTCTCTCTCTCTCTCTCTCTCTCTCTCTCTCACACACACACACACACACCATGTAAGAAGTACAGATCCATCTCTTTCTCTCCATAATCAGAGCCAGAAATGGGATAGATGCCATCTGCAGATGAAAAAATTTCATGATTCTGCATGCTTTAATATTCTATGATTCTAATCCAACAAATAGGAAGTTGTACTCCAGTCAGTTGATCTAGAAACTAGAGATCAAACTTCAACTAATAGTAAGAGGAAAAAAAATAGCTGCTCTTTCAGAAAAGGTAAAACAACCTAAGAGATGTAAAGATCAAACTGAACATGATTCAAATCCAGACTAAATTTATAGTAGGGGTTGATGGTGAGCCCCAATCCAATCAAAACAAAATCAAAATATATACAACACAATAGAGATCGTGAAGAAGAACAAGGGTTTGAGAGTTAGATCAAAACCCTAGATTTCAAATCTAGAGTGTGCGTTTAGGGTAGAGATCTGTACCTGCAAAACGATCTTGATGTAGCATCTTCAAAGTTGGAGTCGATCTAGGTGTGGTTGCTGTCAGTGGTGGAGAAGGAAGAACAAGCGTCGAGGGTAATGACTTCTCTCTGTTTTTAAAGGAAAAGTTTTCCTTATGTATATTGGAAAACATTTACATGGGGGAAAATTTTTCCACAAAAAAATTTATTTTTCAGGATGCCAAACACATGAAAACATTATTTTCCATTGGAAATAATTTCCTTCTATTTTTCTTGAAAACAAACAGAGCTTTAGGATATCACTTTTCATGAATTTTACATATGTCTAAGAGCACGATCTTTAATATCTTTGAAATAGGTCAAACTGGGAATATCTAACAGTGAGGCTTAATCCAATCTGAGATCAAGCTGGTCCACTAAGTTCAGGGATCCAAATCATGTGCAAAGACTTAATGGATTAATAATTTGATCAGATTATGTCCCCTGATTAAACATATAGAGTTGAAAACATCTATAATCACGGTTTGAACCCTATTCCTTTCAACTCCATGTTCATGACATTAAACATATACAAAGCTATTAGGTCTGAGAATTTCCCCCACAATCCAGAATATGGGCTTCTTACCCACTTCAATAATGAATTAATAAATAAATAAAAAAGGAAAGGAGAAGTAGAAGTAGAAGCAGAAGCCAATAAGAACACACACCATAAAGAAGCAATTTAATCACATATGCATGAAAAAGAGAGATCACGAGGAGCATACTTTCATAGAGTTATTATTAATCATGTTAATCATCAAACAAGTACAAAAGATTAAACTACCTTCTATTAATTTAAGCAATTAAAGGGAGAACTGAAGAAGTTAGACAATAAATACCTTAGTATAAATCTTTAAAATAAACTTACAATTGTCTGTACTTGGAGTGAAAAGCCCCAAAAATCCCTGAGGCTTTGTTTGTTTGGAGGAAAACATTGTTAAAAAGAAAAAATTTCTAGAAAATAATTTCTCCTCAGTTTTTAGAGAAAATTTTTCCTTCAAACACAGCAATATTGGAGAATTATTTGCAGTACGAAATTCATATCGCAGCATTCCAAACATAAAAAATTAGATTTTCTTTGGAAGGTAATTCAATGTACCTATTTTCCCTCCAAACAAATGCAGCGTAAAGAAAACCTTGATCCTAATACTTGAGAGAGAGAGAGAGAGTTTCCACAAGAGTAAATATCTCCAAAAAGTTCTCTAGTTATGTTCTTGACCAACTCCTCTAATTCAGACACGGAGAGGGATTTTTTAGAGCTCTATAGGTGAGAAAATAAGGAGTTGATAAGAAGGAACAAGGAAATTCACAAACAGAGGAAACTGTGCATAGTAACGGTAATTTTAACCGCCATTGTGCAAATAGGCCAAATTTAGTTGACGGTAGTTAAATTAACACCAACTACAAATGTTTTCAAAAAATGAGTCAATCTAGGTTTTAATTTTGATTTATTGGTAAAATCACATATTAGTTGTAACTAGATAATCGACACTTTGAAAATAACTTAAAAACAGGTTGGAGGTAATTGAAATGCCTCCACTCTGAAAACATGCTAAAATCAAAATGGGGATCATACAAATGCCTCCAGTTTAGACACTTTCGAATATTTCAAACTTTAGCAATGTTTTGTGTCAGAAAAATCTAACTTTAAGTGGTACATATTTTTATGGCGAAAGAAAACCACAGAAACCCATTTTGTCTAGTTATGGGCATTTTTATAATTTTCCACCTAGATGTATTTTCGTAATTTTTTAATACTTTGAGAATTCTTTGGTAGATCACAGAAGGCATTGTAGGCACCAAAGGGTCAAATTTGGGTGCTTACACATCCCTTTCAAGAATCACTTCACAAAAAACCCATCTGTTAGGCCATTAGAAGACCTTCCCTAGCAGCCCAACCTTCAGCAATCTGTCACTCTTTTGGATGGTAAATATGGAAAATGATACTGAAGTACCAAAAAGGAAAAAATAGAAGAAAAATCTATAGGTCAGTTGGTTTGGACCTCAGAAACCAACACTGGGCATAACACATCAGAAAGAGCTATCAGGCATAACGAGGTTAGCCCAGCTAAAAAAGTGTATACATATCATAAGCCATCTTTATAATGACTATATTTAGTGTTGTTTAAAGATGTGAAGAACCCACTTCAAAACTGTCTAAAATCTGTTCTTTTGTAAGTATACCATAAAATTTATCGGTTTTGCCTTCCCTGATCAGAACTGTACAGTACAGATGTGCTTGCCACAGCAAAATGTGATCAATCATGAGTTAGGGAAAATGACAATTTGGTTGCTGACAGAGCAGAAAAATCAGTTTCATGAGTTAGCCAAATATACTTAGAGTAAAACAGAAACAGCTAAAGGAGCTATGGCAAAGAGATCTACTAAATGCTGATAGACCAATATAGATAAGAATGAATTGGGGTAATAATAACCACAAACAACAACTAAAGGAGCTACACTTAAAAGAGATCTACCAAATGCTGATAGATCAATATAGATAAGAATGAATGAGGGTAATAATAACCACAAATAAAGATGGAGGGAATGAAACTAGGCTAGAAATCACCATTGCAGCTCCTTCCTATAATCTGATGGGGATGTAGGGTCAGAATGTCAGATAACTAAGTATCACAAACACAACTTAATATACACCATCAAAATTAAACAAAGCTTATATTAAGAACTTCCTTTTATTGGCGAGAGCCCACTTTGATTGTAGTACAGTATGAGCTAATTTTTGCTTACCTTCTCTATTTAGCCCATAAAACACTGTCTGGAAATTAATAGTACTAGGAAAAATCCCATTGTCCAACATTTCGTATATGAGCTGAAGGGCTTCTTCAGATCTACCTATCTTGCACAAACAAGTTATGAACATTGAGTAAGTCTTAAAATCAGGAAATGGTCCCTTTAGTGTTATACGACGGAAGACATTCCAAGCATCAGAAGACATTTCCATGTCCATGTACCCACGAATCAATGTAGAATAAGTAACAATGGTTGGTTCACAACCCTCCTCTCTCATTTTCTTGAAAATTTCCAAAGCTTTTTCTATCTGTTTCTCCTTAAAAAAATGAACTATTAAGGATGTATATACATGGACCGTTGGATAAATACCTACCTGTTTCATAGCGTCCACCTTAGCTAAGGCATCGTCCAACCGTCCCCTTCTTAGTAGTGCATGAACAAGGCTTCCATAAATATACTGATCCAGTGTAGATCTTGCTGCCCCCATCTCATCTATTAATGCTAAAGCCTCTTCTAACCTCCCTGCTCGGCAAAGAGCCCTAATGAGCAAGGAATAACTGAGTGGTATTGTGAATCCAACCTTACATAGATATTCTATGCATCTTCGAGCAGCAGATAATGACCCAACTTCACACAAACAAGCAAGATAAATTTCAATCAATTCTTTATCTGGAACATATCCAGCACCAATCATCTCGTGGAAGTTTTTGATGGCTTTGTCTACTTTCCGACCTTTCCTCCCACAAAGAAAAATGATTAAATACTTGTATGTACTCCGACTTGGTTTACAGTCATTAGCTTTCATCTCTTCGAATTTCTTCAGAGCAATCTCAGTCAGACCCGCTCTACCGTATTGCATGATCATGATAGTCCATGTCTCCGATGTTATTAAGGAGCCTTTTCTTCTCATTTCAAGATAGAGATATCTCATCTTATTAAAATCTTTTCCGCATCCTGAGATTTTGATGCCCATGTTGTAGGTTTCTGAAGTGTGGCTATAACCAGCTCGCTGCCCCACCCAGGTGAAAAACCTTAAAGCAGCATGACCATGCTGTTGGCACCTACGAAGGACTTCCATAACAAGTTCTGGTGTAAATGGAACTGTACATTTCTCCAATGCTTCTTGAATTAAGCACCAGTCCATGGAAGATGAAAGAACACTACATATTTCATGAAGATCATGGTCACTATAAACCTTTGGAAGCAGCTCTACCAAATGAATATCAGCCCTATCTGGTTCTATTTGCTTCGAGTTTGAACCCTGAATGAGCTCCACTAGCCTGGATACATCATCAACCATGTTGCATCGTCCACAGATAGACTGACCTTCCTGAGGGTAAAGTTTACAGGTTCTCTGCATCTTTCTGACTTTTTCTAATTTATCCACTTCTCCTTTTTTCTCCAAAGAAGATATAACCAAATGGTATATTTCATCTCCGATGTTTATCTTGGAAACCTGCATTTCATTCAAAACCTTGAAAGTGTCTTCTGTTCTTGAAACTCTACAAAGCTCCTTAATAAATACTGCATAAGATTTCTGAGTGGCCCTGATGCCTTTCTCCTTCATACTCTTGAACACTTTCCAAGCTTCAGAAACATGGTAGTGGCGAACATGACCTGCAACCAAAGCCATGATTGCCACAGTATCTGGCTCAACACCTTTTTCCAACATCTCTTCATAGAGCTCACAGGCTCGCTGATACTCATTTGACCTGAAAAGGTATTGCATCAGCTCGGTATAAGTGGAAGCTGTAGGTAGGTACCCGGACTCTTTTATGCTATTAAATAAATCAAAGGCCTTAGAAATGTTGTTACTCCTAAAGCACCCATTGATGATAATCCCATAAACTGCCCCATCAACAGCAAAATTTTTCTTCAGAATACCAACAAGTTCTAAAGCGTCGGCAATTCTATCAGCCCTACACAGCCCTTTCACCAAAATTTCAATGTTCTTAGAATCAAGGGTTATACTTTTATTCTTAAGCTCACGAACCAATTCTAAGGCTTCTCTGATTCTCCCTGAAATGCAAAAACTCTTTAGCATGCAAGAATAAACTTCAAGTGCAGGAATCTCAGAAACCTTCATCATGTCATCTGCAACCAACCGTACTGCAGCAATATCTCCTGATCTTGATAAGCAATTCAGTAGCAGTTTATACACATTCATATCTACTCCCAGGTCCTTATGAACCATCTCCTTGTAAAACTCCATCACAATCTCGGGTTTTCCCGCAGTACATAGAGCACTGATAATCAGTTTGTAGGCCATTTTATCAGGTTCACAACCAGACTTCCTCATTTTCTCAAAAATCATCAAGGCTTTTCCAATCTGTTTTGCCTTCCCATAGTGAGAAATTAGAATTGTCCAGGTCTTAATGTCCTTCACACAAAAATTCTTCTCCATTTCCTCTAACAATTTTTCCACCAGATTGAATTCTTTTGCTTCACCAGCTATATATATCATGGTGTTGTAAGTCTTAGTCGTGTGACAAAACCCAGTTCTGAGCTTCACCCAATTAAAGAACTTGAGAGCTAAATGGCGAACCTTAAAGCACCTCATCAGTACTTTCTCGACAATCTCCGAATCAAACAGAAAACCCAAGTTTTCTAAGCGTTCCTCCATTGAGATTGCACCATTTTCGTCCCGCACAATCTCAGTAATCTTATGAACAATTGGACTAACATCGTTCATGGCTGAATTCCCCAACTGGGTATCTTTCGATACGGATGGTTCAGCATCGTTCAGCCGTATACCCTCCTCGGCATTTTTACAAACACGTTGGGTGACATATGGGGATTCTTCAATTTTCTGCAAATTCCTTATGTGGGGTTCTTGAGGAATTGAAATCCCAGTTGGATTTTTATGTATGGTGAGATTATCGGTTCCTATAATCTCTATGATCTCGTTGAAGAGCGAGCGGATGTCTTTGGTTTCTGTTTGTGGTTTTCTCATGCTCGTATCTTGGATTTTCTCTTGTGGGTGAAGCTCTGACGACTTTGTGAGAATTGAAAGATTAAAATTTTGGAATCTCAAAGCCTTATAGTTAAGGAATTTAGCGCCTGAATTTGAATCTAAAGATCGGAGTTTGGATAAATACCTCATCTTTTGGAACGTTAGAGACTACGCTAGAGAAAAATCCAAAGACAAAAAAAAAAAAAGGGAGTGCTGGATTGGAACCTGAATCTCACGTACTGACATACGGGTCTTATCGGGTACCCCGATTCCTGGCTAGTAGGATCCGTATGAAACAAGAATACGGGCCGGACTGGCCCGTGGCCCTGGCCCATTACATACTTGGTCGGACTTGGACTTAAATACGAAGAAATCAATTTTATAAATTGTCAAATAATCACTTTTTCAAATAATAGTGTTTAGGAAATACGGAGAAATCAATTTAATCATAATTGATTTTTGGCTAATAAAATTCAATCCAAACAACACCTAAGGCTTTAATGGCGAAACTGGATTGAAGTATCCTAAAATTCCCTAATTCCTTCAAGGCCAGTGTGATGAGGGATTTGTACTTTTTATGGAGGCACGGGTGGGATGCTTGGGGTTTGTACTTTTATGGAGGCACGGGTGGGATACCAAGCATCGTGGGGTTGGAGGAGCATTTGGGTTGGGAGAGACGTTCTTCAAAAAGGGCTTCAATGACAAGTGACAAGTGGGTGATGGTCGTTCAATTCAAATCTGATCAGTTCTATTGATCCATGATTTACCTAATTATAGGATTTTCTCTCTAGGCCGAGAGGGAGAAGAAGTCACCACAGTCAACGTCCTCATTCATTTCCAAACGTCCTCTTGGAAACTCCAAAAGCTCAAAAGTAGATTCTCTGTCAAGATCTCATTCGGGGTTCCTAGGATCTACTTATTTGACACTATTGAAATCAAGTATATTCTTTGTGAAATTAGCATATCATTTCTTGGAAAACGGACTTGCGGATACACGAGAATACTGCAAGCCCTTCAACTTCCCTGTTGAGCAAAGAAGACTGGAAGCAAACTTGGAAGGTCCCAGTTCCTCCAAAAATTCTTTTAAATCTAATTTGGAGAGGCTGTTAGAATGCTCTAGACGTAGCTGAAAATCTTTCTAATAGGTGAGTTCAAGTCAACCTGCTTTGCCCCTTTTGTCAAGCGACAGCTGAATCCGTTACTCATTTGTTTTTATAGTGTGATTTTGCCTGAGCTAGGGTTGCTTTATCTTATCATTGTAGTTGGGAGTCGATCATTTTGATTGATTTCACAAAATGGTGGTCTCACTAGTCCATGAAACCAATCTTCAGTGCAGATAATTATAGGATGACAGTTAGTATGGCACAACTCTCTAGGCCATATTGTTAGCTCGAAATGAAGTGATGTTCTCAAATGCAAAGGTTGATCCAAGGAAACAATAGATTGGGCCAAGAGTCTGGCGGTTGAGATTAAACCACTTAGAGAATTGCTCCCAAGGGAGAGCAAATAATCTCAGGTCTTCCAGAGTGGGTGTTTCTTTTAGGTGGCAGGCCCTAGTGCGCAATGGATATTTTTGTGGGTACGATGGTGCAGCCAGGATTTGTTTAGTGGTTAGGGATTTTAGAGTTGTGGTTCTTAGCTTGAGTCTCAAAGTCTATTCCTATTCAGGTGAGCTTGGCGTTTGCAAGCAGAGGCGTTTGCCCTTAAGGAAAGTTAGCAGGAAGGGGTGGAACCAGGTTATTGTGGAAAACAATTCCCAAAGTAGTGGTATCAATTGTTAATGACAAGTCTCCTTCGTCTGTAGTGGAGGTTCGTCCAATCCTTGAAGACTTGTTATACCTTCTCTCAACAACAAGAGTTGTGTTCATTCGTCGTCATACGAATTTAGCAACTCATAGTCAGGCTCAAAAAGCTATCCATCTGTTTCAGAATGGAGAAGGTTTTGTTCTTCCTTCCCCGGTGAGGGGTCTCCCGGGATCGCGGTGGTGGATAGAGTTGTTCCCTAAATTTGGTTTTTTTTAATTAATTAATTAATTTATTTATGATTATGCAATTACCAAACAAAAAAAAAAAGAAAATTTAACCTATGTTGTACTTCTAATTTAATTTAGATTTTATTTTTTTTACAAATAAGAGGTGTCGTTCTTAGGTGTAAGCCAGAGAAGTTCTCTCTGGCTTTTACCAGAGAGGACCCGAACTCCACAAATAAAACACATGGAAGCAGGGAAACCGGCAAAGGCGGTGCTGTTCCTCTGGTTTATAAGCCTATAAAAAGGGGAACGGGTAATTCTAGTTTGTGGATTGCGCGCAAAGCAAAGGAAAATGGGTTGGGAATGGAGGGACGAAACCAACGATTCGAGTTCATCTCTAGGGTTTGGTGGCATTGGCGAAATTGAAAACCCTAACCCTAGATCAGGAGATCGATGTTCTACGAGAAGGATTGTTAAATTTCAGTGCAAAACTGATGAGATCGAGCCTGGAAAGTTCCTTAGGAAGTGCGAGAAGACCGAGCAGATTCTCAAGGACTGCGTTGGAAGGTGCGTTTGTTTATTTCCGCTTGCTTTCTCATTAGGTTTGTAGCTTAGATTTCTTATGTTTATGATTTTTTTTATAAAAATTTTGTTTTATACTCTTTATTCTCCTGCTGATTGATTAGGTTAGAGGAATGAATAGAAGTTTCTATGAATTTTTTTTGTACTTATTCGTCTCTTTGTGTTGGGAAGGATGGGTAAATTTGTTATGATGTTTGTTTGATTTCTCATTTTCGTTTATTGATTGATTGATTGTTACTGTTCGAACTAGTTTTCCTGAGAGGGTGTTTGATTGTATGGACTTATCTTGGTTGAAATTTTTTTTGCTTGTTTTTATTTTTATTTTTTTATGTAATAGACCTGTGGAAATGCATTTGAGAAACTGGGTTGCAGATAATTAAGATTTTAAACAGTATATCGAACGTGAAGAAAATGCTAAAGAAATTGATGGGAAAATCGTAATTCGGGAATTATTTATCAAGGGAAAATTTTGGGAAAATCAGCAAATTTTGGAAATAAATTGGGAAAATGTCGAGCAATATATGAGAAAAAATTATAAAATAGGATTATTAATTATGCAAATTACATATAAATATATTTTGTATATTAGATTTTTATTTAGGGCTTTTTCAAAAATTCGTGGATAGTTCGTGTCTAATTCATTTTTCCAAAAGTCGCGAATTTTTCGTGAATTAATCTTTTTCAATGAAAAATTCGGCTATTATTTGGAATTTTTTGAAAAATTGGAAAACTTTGTTACTATGCTTATATGCAAATGCAATAGAGAAGACATGCAAAGTTGCACCAACCATCATTTGTTACAAACCTATGAACCATTATATGAAGACTAGGAATGAACAAGGAGGGGAAAACCTTAGAAAATGATTACTGTTTCTTGCTAGGGTCAGCTCGAGGCTAATTGAGTTCAATTCTATACTAGGAAGGCCAACTTAAGGCTATTTTCCTCCTTAGACAATTAGACTATTGACGTAAAGGTTCAAAGAGAAAAGGTTGGAGGAAGGAGTCTCCAATGGATATAAATCTTCTCTCTCCTCCAAATTGTTCTCATATGGGTAGCAATCCCTCATGCATGCCTTTAACAATATCAATCTTCTTGAGTTCTTTCACTCTTAATGCCCCCAAAATTAATTGTTTAGAATTCTATCATATTACTACTAATTAAAACTGAACCTTTGGAGGCCTAGGTGGCGTTCCGGGAGGGTTTTTAGGAGCTTGGTTAAGGAGACGGGTATTGGGTGGGGACGCAACTATTAGATTTTTAGAGGGTTTTGGTTGGGTTGCACTCTTCGTTTTTTAAGACTATTTTTGGGATGCAACTCTTCGTTCTCATCTATCATAAAATTACCCATTCATGAAGGAACATGTCCCTCCAAAGCATTGCAACCCTTTACGGGTTCACAATCCCACCCAAACATTGCAACGATTATGAAACCTCTCCTCTTTCAACTTTCTAAACACATACTATATAAACCTACAAAAAACACTTTCTCAAAATTGTGACACAACATGGACTCTTCACTCCTTCAATCCCCGGGTCACCACCACAATAAGAAAATTCTCCACATGATCTTATCGTTGTTGTTGATTGGTATTCTCACCCCTACGCTCTACGCAAGAGCAGCGCCTAGTTGATAAAATGCTTTCTTTAAATAAGTAAATAAAATTTTAAGTTTTTCATACTCTCACTAACTTCTCCATCAATTGTCTGATTAAGAAGATTGTCTCAATTTTAGATAGGGGTGTCAATGGGCTAGACTTGCTCATGGCCCAAATCAGTCTGATTAAATAATTAAGTGGGCTTGGGCTAGAATCTTAGGCCCGATGCTCATTATACTACACTTCTAACCGAGTTGGCTTGACCCGTTTACTAAAGAACAACCCCCAAATTTACTCTGAGTCCATAGTCAAATCTGGCCCTTCGCCTTCCTAAATTAGCCCAAACCTTACCCATTGACACCCCTAATTGTTTATCGCGACGTGAATCCAAATTGATTTTCTGAAGTTCTAAGCTACTTTTCCTAATCATTGTTGAATTACTCTACCTAATTTTATAGTATCTAATAATTTTCATACAACAATAATTTGTGTAAATTTTGACATCTCCTTTGTTCTTGTATATATAGGTAGGTATCACTATACTTCTTCATCCATCCGACAACTTATTAGTCTTTAAAATCTTATTAAACAATTTTGTCCACTAGGACAAACCAATCTCTCATGCATTTCCACACCTCAATTTGAATATCTTTGGTCGCAAAGCATTTTCTATTTTCATCCTAGTTAGAACTTCTTTCACTTCAGCCCACTAGGACAAACAAATTTTGCATGCATTTCCACGCCTCAATTTGAATATCTTTGGTCCCAAAGAATTTTCTATTTTCATCCTAGTTAGAGCTTCTTTCTCTTCGGCCACATTAATTCTTCAAAAAAAAAAATGTTCTCTAAGCTCCACAAAGTTAGCATCTCCACCTTGCTTGAGACTTTGCTTGCGGTCTATATTAGCAACTTCTAAAAACTAGCCTCTCCACATTTCCTTAACTGCTTCAACTTCACTAAGATTTTATGGTTCTCTCTCGATGTATCTAACATGATCTAGTTTTCTAGTTTTCCTATTCCAAAATTTTGCAAGTCTATCATGGGAATAAACTTGCTGAAATTGTTACAGCTTTACCTAAAATGCCTTTACATAACGGTTTTGATGGAGGTGGAACCATTATATTACTCTACACGAGTTCCTTTCGTGTGTAACAATCATATTGTCAGTAAGTAATGGATAGCATTATGACACCTGCCCATTAGTCTTTGTGGCTGTATGCCTGTATGTGTCTCATTCGCTTGGATGGACTGGGATCGATTCCCATCAGTTGGTCTGGCGGTTGAAAAGCTTAACATTTGATATGTTAATAGATACTAACTTCTCACCTACTAACTTAGATAAATGTTGCCTATACCCAAAAAAATTAAAAGAAAGGATAGCATTATGTAACATCCATTACAAATGTTACCTTTTGATGCTGGCACTATTGGATCAAGTTAGAAAGAGGGAGTGAGAGAGAGCACTAATTCATCATCTATTAAAAAATAGATAAAACGAGAAAAGACAAATGAGATTTTTTTTTGGGGTGGGGAGGGTGACCACTCAGGCAACTCATGTGGTCATATCTCTTAGAAAAAAAACAGGCATACGAATTTTATATAGATATACACATATGCACACACACACATATAGAGATCTGGAATCAGCCATTGCAGAGGGAAACTTCTCTCCTCCTTTCCTTCTTATCATCTCCTTTCCTGTCTCTGTTTTTTGTAAAATCCTTTTATTCCTAATGCCCTCTCTCTCTCTCCCTGAAGTGTGTGAAGTGTTCCTCTTCCACTCTGTAGTTGTGATGGGTTCTGCTTTTCAACTGAGTTAAAAAAGCTACTTGCGTGATAAATGAGGAAGGAGCAATAAGATTATCAGCCGTTCAGAACTAAACAATAGTCATGCCTACAGGCTACAGCCGCATCTACATGAGTGGTAGGACCCAGATTACATTATGTAACGGTATCGATGTTACATAACAGTTTTGGCCATGAAATTAGTGGACTCTGAGTTCTTTGATGACATTTGTCTGTGTGATAGTTTAGACAATTTGGACTGCTGTAGTCAAAAGTACTGGTGTGAAGATCTGTAAGAGGTGCTTACACTGGAAAGTTAGGATACCATAAGATTTGCGCTAGGGCCCACCCATCCTATGGATACCATAAGATTTGGAAAGTGTGAATTGGTGAGCATGTGTGGATGTGTCATGTGTGAACGAAATATGTAGCGTTCTTTATGCATTAACCCTATTCATTTTATAACACTGAATATTTGAATTGTAGAGATTTATGAGGGGAAAGAAGTTTCCTAGTAACCATGATGTGTATTTACTTGTTTTTGTGTCTATGCACATGTACTGCTGCAGTCCTTACCTGTCTAACTTCATTGATGTGTCCATGCTTTAACTTGGGAAGAGTTGCTGAATGGACAACATGGTAATTTGAGGCAGTTTGGGTACTGCAGGGCCTCGTTCACCATTGATTGGTTGTACACATTCAACTCAATTTTCAACCAGTTGATGGCAATGGGAGCTGGTGCAGTGCCATACCTTTCCCAATTTTTGCTAAAGTGAAATTTGGTGCGATATGCTCTTATCAGGCCTGTTGAAGTGATACAGTCCAACAAAGAGTACACGGAAGATGATGTCACAAATGAGATGGTTAGTGGATCTTGCCCTTTGGATTCTTCGGGAATTGAACCTTTCAACTTCCCTGGGCTTCGCAGTGACATCGAAGGCATTGAGCGGAACTTGTTTGGTGGCCTCAACCGTTTCTTTGAAGCTGCAGAAGAGATGAAGAATGGATTCTTCCAGGTCTTTGGAACTCCACACATGAACGACGGAGAATCCTCATCATCCTCCAGGCGAGGAATACCGATTGAAGGCCAAATCGAAAAGGAAGCTTCTTCTAAACCAAGGAATGATGAATCAGCTTATTCTGATTTCTCTGGACAGGTCAGAGATGTTTGAAGACCGTCTTCACAATTGCTGATGAGTAGTTTGTTTTGAAAATAGATTTGGCAAATAGGATACAGAAATATCTCTTACTGCTTGTTGTCACTACCAAGTATTTTTGAGGACTTGAGTTGTGAATAGGTGTTTCAACACCACCATCAAACTGTTAGTCAGAGGCCCGCCATGGGTGAATCTGGTGTCAGAATTGTGGTAGATCATATATTATGATTTCTAATACTAATGATGTTTGTAGTTGTGCTTTGAGATGTGAAGATGGGCCAAAAAAAAAAAAAAACTTAGGTCTCCTAGCTGGAAAATTGGTCTAATTGAGGATGTACTAACTAGCAGTTCTTGGCATTCTTGAATTGACCAGTATTTTTTTAATAGTGTAACAGTATGTCATTTGATTAAAAAAAAAAGTGTACATGAACTGGTGTACGGTCTGACGGGTTGATTTTTTTAGGGAAATAGTTACGTACCTGGGAAATGGATTTTAAAATCTAAGGTTGGACCTCATTGGTCCATGCCCCCCCTCTTAAATACCCACTAACGGTGGTGGGTATTTAAAAGGGGGGCATGGACCAATGAGGTCTGATTTTAAAATCCATTTCCCAAGTATGCTAATCGCAGATCATTTTGTTAGGTCTCAAATTTTTTATTTTTGAACATTGATTTTTGGGAAAAACACCTAAACACACTCATATAATCACCTAAGGTTCAACTAGGGTGCCATGAGGGTAAACCCACTCAACGACTCCAAAAGGGCTTGACTTATGAAGTCCTTAAAACACTCCTGCGTGGCTTGATTTATGAAGGGCTGTTCTTGTGTAGTTAAGTACCCACATGATGTGGTTCTAATCAAAGGGAGGTAACACTCAATCTCGCTCAACGGATCCTTTTTTTAACATTGATTTTGGGAAGAATACCTAAATACATGCACACAATCAGACCTAAGGTTTCGCTATGGTGCCATAATGGTAAACCCACTCAATCACTTTAAAAGGGGCCGGACTTATGGATGGTTGTTGGTCCCTTATATACTCTTACGTAGTTAAGTACCCACCTAATATGGGACTAATCACGGGAGAGCAACATCCAGCCGCTCTAACAAATTCTTTTTTTGAACTTTAGTTTTTGGGAAGAACAACTAAACACACGCACACAATCACATCTAAGGTTCCGTTAGAGTATCATAAGGGTAAACCCACTCAACCACTCAAAATGACCTGACTTATGGAGGGATGTTGATCCTTTATATACCCTTGCGTAGTCAAGTACTCACCCGATGTGAGAATAATCAAGGGAGAGTAAGACTTAGTCGCTCAGCGGATTCTTTTTTTGAACATTGGTTTTTGGGAAGAACACCTAAAAATACGCACACAATTAGACCTAAGGTTCCACTAGGGTGCCATAAGGTTAAACCCACTCAACCAATCCAAAAGAACCTGACTTATAGAAAGTCGTTGGTCCCTTATACACTTACAGATTGGTCCCTTATACACCTCTGTGTAGTTAAGTACCTACCCGATGTGGGACTAACTAAGGGAGAGTAACACCCAGCCACTCATTGGATTCTTTTTTTGAACATTAGATTTGTTTTTGGGAAGAACAGATGCACACAATCAGACCTAAAGTTCTCTAGGACGTCTTAAGGGTAAACTCACCCCACAACTCAAAAGGGCTGGTTGGTCTCTTATATACCTTGCACAGTTAAGGACTTACTGGATGTGGGACCAACCAAAAGAGAGTAACACCAAGCCACTCAACGGAATTTTTCTTTTTTTAACATTGGTTTTTGGGAAGAAGACCTAAGGAATTCAAAGTCAAGCATACTCGTGCATTGGCAAACGTGGTTAAGAGAATTCGACTTCATGGTTAAACATATCAATTGTAAAGATAATATTATTCCAGATATTTTATCCCGTGATAACCATTTAATTTTAAATATGCTTCTTACAAGCGGTAATCTTAACCTCAGACACTTTAGAGGCAGACCATTTTCATTATCGCATGAGAATCTCATATCTATTGAAGCTCCTAGCAGCGGCTGGGTGTTACTTTCCCTTGGTTATCCCACATCAGGTAGGTACGAGGTGTATAAAGACCAATAACCATCCATAAGTCAGGCTCTTTTGAAGTGATTGAGTGGGTTTATCCAAGCAAGGGGGAGCCATGTCCCCCAAAATATTTGATTTTTTTATATTAAGTAGTATAATAAAAATTTAAAATTATATTTTTTTTACTATTATCTATATATAGTGGCCCCCCAAAGTAACTTTGTTTAGTTGACTATTGGGAAGTTTTGCCCCTCCAAAAAATTGTAATTTTTTTATATGTATAATATAAAAAATATAATTAATTATATTTAGAATAGTAGTTAATTTTATTTAGAGTAGCGATTAGCGGACTGTGCATTCGGCTAGCTGAACACTCCTTAAGCTTAACAAAATTAAGGTTAATAATTTTTTTTTTTTAAATACCAAGGTTGGATGGATGAACCCTAGGGGTGAGTGAATTTTAACCACAATTGGTGGGTGTTAAAAAGGGAGAGCATGTACCAATGAGGACTGACATTCAGCTACATAGCCAAATGCGTAGTCCGCTATATATTTTCCTTTTATTTATATAATGACTCTCTCAAAGGGGCGTTTTATTGGACCTTTATTGGAATATAACATTAACGAATTTTACGACCATGATGGACCCATCACTCAAAAAAAATTTCTCGAGGGCTACGTTTTGAGGTGCGGCTCAAACGTGGTCACAGGCACAACTCCAGTAGCCAAGTCGGTCGACTGCACCCAAGGGTCAGTCGACCGGTTTTCATGGAACAGCCATGTTTAACCCAAATTTGCAAGTTGCGCAAATCTTTCTAATTGTTTAGGACTCTGATGTAAGCTAATAAATATGTGCTTTTATAGGTTTAGAGTTTTAGTGTAGAAGCAATAGAACGTGATTAAGTACTATAGGGCTTGGAGAAAGGTTAGAGAAAGATTTTAGGGAATGAGATAGGAATTCTTATTTGGATTCTTGGAGAAGCTGACTTGAGAGGGGTGTACACGGGTCTTTGGATTTGGATTAGAAATTAATTTGAGAGGAGAGTATTCTTTCATTGGTTTCTCAGAAAGAGAAAAAGTAATCGGATCTTGGCATGTGGACATAGGTAGGTTATTTGTAGAACCACGTAAATTCTCTTGTATTCTCGTTTATTATTTTTTCTTTGTGTGTGCTTGTCTACTTTTCCGTCAGATCTATTCTATTGATCCCTTCCACCCGAAGGGGTAATTTCTCCACGAGTAAGAAAGTTGGTTTATAATTCTGCATTCTATTATTTAGACCCCAACACTACGCCCCGAACCCCCAACCCTCATACCCCAAAGTCACTTAATTTTCTTGATACATATATTTCGGGCCCCTTAAAGAAAAATTCCTGGCTCCGTCCCTGACTTTACCCATATGACACCCTTGCAGAACCTTAGGTTTGATTGTGTGTGTGTGTTTAAGTGCATGTTCTTCCCAAAAACCAATGTTCCGCTAAGTGTTACTTTCCATTGGTTAGTCCCACATCGGGTGGGCACTTGACTGCGCAGGGGTGTTTAAGGGACCAACAACCCTCCATAAGCTAGACCCTCACTACTACAAAATTGTTTATTAGTTACGGTTGTATTTTCAAGTACAATCACTATTTACCCGAAAACCGTGATGCAATCCATCATAAATCGCATTTCAGATGGTGGGAAACTTTTGACGGAATTTTAGATCATGGTTATAAAAAGAAATGTGATTAAAAAAACTTGTGGAGACTATTAAATAACAATTACAAAATAACTGCGATCAGAAATATTTTTAATCATCACCGTTATTATTATGACCGTGATCATATATTGATAATAAATCTAATAAGAATTTATTTGATTACCGATCACTATTATATATTAACCGTGATTTTTATTACTCTCTATATAACAATAGCATGCAGTTGCTAAATAAATAACTTCCTTGGCATTCTTCTCCATTCGTCTTTCCTTGTCGTTTTATTAATGCAGTTGTTAAACAAACTTTTCTTTCTCTTGCAAAAGTTTAAGCTTACAATTCCTTATTATGCAGTGGATGTAAACTTCTGGAGAGAAAGAAAAACATATTTTGCAGCGAAAGCTTCCGCAAGGGAAAGAAAAGTTTATTTTAAAAACATGAAGAAAACATAAATATGATTCTTCTCCTGGATGGAAAAGAAGAAGAAACTCGAGAATGAGTTGTCTCTTTATTTTCTTCTATTTCTTTCAATCTCTAGGTTTTTTTAAAACAAAAAACCCAAGAATCAGTATGTCTTCAAGTGTCCTTGTCGCTTCTCTCCAAGGAATGAATGGATCTTCTATTGCATCTTTCAACTCCAAAACACGAGGAAGTAAATTATTGCAGGGAAAAAAAATGAAGTATGAGAATGAAATATTTCTTCTACTTGAAACAACACATAATTAGAACACCTGTGTTAGTGTAATTATGGTTATTGTAGAAAATATAAAAAAAATACTTATTGTAGAAGTTGTATATAAAAAAAATACATGCGCTCATGGTTTTGAATAAAACCATAATGATTAAACAGTTTTGGTCACGGTTTATATCAACCGTGATCATAGGTACCTTTGTATGAATCAATTTTGGTCAGGGTATATATTAAATATGATCGTAAATCCAACTATTCTTTTCATATTTCAAATAGTATTTAAATTATGTAGGGTTCCAATCACGGGTAGAACTATAATTGTTAGTGTAATACAATCACAGTTATGTAATAAAGAGCTATGGTTATCAAAACCGTAATTGAGACGATACGGATTTTAAAAAAATTGTAATTAATTTTTTTTTAAGTACTAATCATGGTTATTCAGTAACCATAATTTTTTATTGATATTCTATCACGGTTTTGATTTAATAGTGATCGTAATTCCCGTCTATTTATGCATCCTACTTCTTTAACATTAACTCATTTCTCCCTTCGTTTTCCTGATGTAGTTCTTCATTTTTCTTGATGCATTGTTCTTGGATAATGAATGTATTTATTTCCTCTCCATAACAAGGCATAACTAAATATATTTAGTTACTTTTTTATACAAGACATTGTATATTTAAGGTTCATTTTTTCTTATTGTGCCAATAATGGTCTTTACTCATATATAAAAAAAAAAACCAATTGAATTGAGCTTGTTAAGCGGTCTGCTATAATGAATTGAGTTCTTTTAGATGATCATAAACAATATGCAAATATTTAATTATGAATCAAAGCTCTGGATTTTTATTATTTAAAAGAGTTTAAATATTATCATTGCGCAATGTGCATTAGCCTTGTGTATGCATTTTGGTTGTATTGATGAAAGATTTGTTACTAATTGTTATAATTTTATATGTAATAGTCATTAGTTTTTATTGAATTGGAAAATAATTATTAATATTTTTTAAAGTGTCCCACATAATATTTTTCTAATGTCTGTAGGTAAGGTAACATTCGTCAGTCCTTCTCGAGTCTTCTGCTAATCCAACATTCTCACGTTGCTTATTGATGAATTTCAAGAGGAAAACAGTTACACTTGGACATATCAATAGAGATGCAACACCATCTATCAATTCGTATAACATTATTGTAGATGAAGTCTATGATATCCTTGTAGATTTGTATGAAGGAGAAGAGACACTTGGTGATATTACACATGCGGATATTATTACTTAACCCAAACCTCTTATAAAGCTTCTTTGATTTTTTTTCATGTATAATTTGACTTTTTTTAATTCATTACTTGGTAATTAATTTCTCAATTTATTTTAATAAGTAACATACAATTAACACGTTTAGACTTGAAGTACATTATGATTGTTGATTGTTTAAAGTAAATGGTTAGGTTTTGGAAATGAATTGTGATTTGTATGAAACAGAAGATACACTTGGAGATATTACACCTACGGATATTATTACTTGGCCCAAACCTTTTACAGAGTTTCTTTAATTTTTCTCATGTGTAATTTGAGTTTTTTGTTATTCATTACTTGGTAATTAATTTCTCAATTTATTTTCAGAAGTAACATACAATTAACATGTTTAGACTTGAAGTAGATAATGATGGTCGGTTGTTTGAAGTAATGGTTAGGTTTTTGAAGTGAATTATGATTGTGGGGTTTTCAATGGTTAGTGTTTCATATTTATTGTGGTTGTTGGGTATTTAATGTGATGGTTGAATGTATTATAGTGTATTGTGATAGTTGAGTAGGGTATTTAATGTATTGTAAGGTATTACAGGTGATGTATGGTTGAAAAAATAAATTTTTTCTCAATTTTTTACCGACCGTGGTTTATTATAAAAATGATTTTCTGTAATAATAATAAAATCAACAAGAACAACACTCGATAACCATTGTTTATCAGAAAAGTGATTTCTGCAATGAAAATTAAATGAAGAAGAACAACGGTTGGTAGCCGTTGTTTATGAAAAAATAATTGACTATTAATAACCGTCGTTTATTTATTCATAAACGACGGTTTTCGACCGTTGTTTTTTTTGGCATTTCTATTGTCACCACAGTTGTTTAAAAGAACCACGGAAAAATTCTCTATTGATCCTACCATTGCCAAAAACCGTGATTTTTAGCCGTGGTTTTTAGTGCATTTTGGCGTAGTGGCCTAACCATGTGTGTCAGCTTCAAAAATCATTCTATGGTCTCAAGAAAGCACTTCACACATGGTTTGAAAAAATCAGTTTCCTATCTCCTCACTCCCATTTTTGTTGGAGTTGATTGACCCTTGCTCCATGTTGTTTCATCACTCGAGCATTGCATCTCTAATTCTTCTTCTCTATGTGGACGATCTTATTCTTATAGGTGACTCCTCTGCTATAGTTCATTTGATCATTACTAACCTTAGTTTTGCCTTTGACATGAAAGGTCTTGGAGACCTTCACTAGCTAGTATCCATTCTATTGAAACTTTATTCTCATGAATGTGATCCTCTTCCTGATCATTTCTCATATCGGTAGCCTGTTAGTGCTCTTAAATATTTAAGTAATAGTACTAGATCAAATCTAACATGTAGTTAATCAGGTTTGTCAATTTATGCACAAGCCAACTACCAGCCATTTGATGGTGGCAAAATGGATACTACATTCCTTGAATAAGTATCTTCACCAAGGTATACATATTTGGCCTTGCTATACCTTTGCTCTTCCTGCTTACTCAAATACTAACTTGGCGAGTAATCCTAATGATCACCACTCTACTACTAGGTTATGTACCTTCCTTAGCCCTAACCTCATATCCTGGTGCTATTAGAAGCGAAATACTATTTTACATTTTAGTGTTAAGGCCTAATATCATGCACTAGCTATCATTGCAGCTGATACTATCTAGTTTTGCTCTATGATTTGCGATTTGAGAATTTTCTCTTTGTCGCGCCCCAAAATCCCACCTAACTTAATGTGAGACCTTGGCACGTGACTTAACCATCATTTCCATAACTTCCTGTCATAAAGCATTTAAGGCAATTCTAAAACATGGACCTAAAAAAAAAATTTCTCTTCAAATAAATGCTAATCAAGTCCAATATTTGAAATAAATACTAAGACATCATAATCAATTTAAATCATCCTCCATGGATCCCAATCATAATTTCAAACTAACTATAAATCCATAATTAGTCTATTACAAAGTCTAAAATTCAAAATCCAATATACTAGTGATCTAATGTCCAGTGTATGGCCAGCAATCAAAATTCCATTCTCCATCAGGGTAATCACCTGCTGGCTCTTCTTGCTCCTCCTCGTACTCTTCTTCATCCCAATGTCCTGGAGCACTGGTATCGAAACTATAACTTGCCGACAACAACAGTCATCGGCTGAGTAACAAGTTACCTAGCGTATATATAAAATCCTATCTAACAATAAAATGAGATTTAATACAAATATGGTTTAAGATTCACATATCATGTAAACATGTAACAATTCAGAGTGCGGAAGCATAGTTCAATTTCGATTCTTACACATGATCACTTGTGCTTATTTCTCTTGTTTATCTTGCTTATTTTCCTGTTCGTGAATTTATCCAATAACATGCAAATGTAATAACTTAATATAACTCTACCCCATATCTCAGGTAGAGACTAACATATACCCTACTTTCTGAGGTACCACACAATATACACATTATCCGGTGTATATGGCTTGTCTACACATTATCCGGTGTATACGGCTTGTCTACATATTATTCGGTGTATACGGCTTGTCTACACATTATCCGGTGTATACGGCTTGTCTACACATTCGCCGGTGCATACGGCTGGTCTTGCCTTGATCATAGGCCTGTGGGTACTTGGTCAGTGCAAAACTCAATCATGCATGATGCTTGTGTCCTTGTGTACTTGCATATTACTTGTCATCTTGTTTATTCTCAAGCTTGTTCGTGTTTAGATTTCGTGAATCCGTGTGAGTGAAATAAAAATGCTTGAAAATCAGCATACATTTAAACATGTAGGGGTTCTCATAATTATCAATATTAAAACATAGATTTGTCAAATAAAATAAGGGACCATTTTATTTATCATGTCTAAATTTTCAATGCACAATCATAATCAAATAAATCTCACGGAACTCTAATTTTTATAACACATCATGATCTCAAGCAAACTTATAATAGTTTCATCAATTATGAACATCATCCCCTTCCTCCATTCTCATCATCCATACACCACAAAATCAATCTCTTTCCCCTTGTTGATATAAAATTACAAATCATGAAGAACATCTTTCACAAATAATACTTTTCACAAGGAAATCACCATCTAGAACATTTTCTATTCATCATATATCATTCATAAGAAATTAAGATCTAAAAATTCCCTAACATCATATATAGATTTTTCAAGGGAAAATCATGATGTAAAATATCAACAAAAATCATGAGTATATTTTTCCATGGGAAAATCCGGGTATAAACATCATAAAATCATCATATTTATTTTCCATAATAGATTGAAACATTAAAATCATATTACTCTTGTTGTTCTTGCTTTAGATTTACACTTCATCATATTTTATCAAAAAATCCCTATATTGAGAGGCAAGGAAGTCATATTTACCTCTCACAATCGCCTTCCCTACGATTCATGCCCTTGCGAATGGGGTTGATCTCGGGTTTTCACCTTTTCTCCTTAAAAGCCTTTAATGTCTCCTCGCTGGATCTCTCAAAAATCATTTCTCTCACTCTCTTTTAGGTTTAGAAAGCTTTAGGGACCTTCAAAACGCTTCAACCACGACTAAAAGGGGTATTTATAGTGTTGGGGAGCCATAGGGACTCGACAAAAAGAAAGATTGCGCAATTCCACGCCCGAACGGCGTTTTGGGCGATGATCACCCGCATGCGGCGATTGAATCACTGGTGGTAAATTTTTTTTTTTAAAACCTCTTTTGCTCCTTTTATTTCTTTCTTTTATGCAATTAAATTAACCTCAAAAATGACTTGAATTTAGACGCGTTTTATTGTGAGTTTAAAATCACTACATTCCGCATTAAATTTATAGGCTAAATACATTACAAGAATTAACCACATGATCCATAGCATTTAATAAAGTTCACAACCAGTTAAGAATAATAATTCGGGTCTTACACTACTCTCTTCTTTTTCCTGGAGGTACATGGACCTATGGGGTACCAAATGAGGGGGTAAGACTTTTGATCCCTGCTCCTATAAACCCCCCACCCTTGATGGAGGTGGGATGGATCCAGGTCTTGGTAGGAATTTCGCTCTCTGTGCCCACCACAGTTCTATGGACAATTGAACAATCGATGAACTTCAAATCTATGTTTGAGTTGAGAACTCACAAATTCAAGGGGGGATGGTTAGTCCCTATAAGTCTATCTACCAAGTGTAAGATATGCAATCAAAATTAATAATGGAGATGGCTAAAGTGGAATAAGGGAAAAAGGCAAATACCCAACACAAACAATTTGTACGTTGGAAACCCTTCCGGGAAAAAATACCACGAGACCTAGTCCAGCCATGAGGGAATCCACAAGACAAAGACACCAACTATACAGAACTTGAACCTCACTCAAACAAGACTGACTTCCTCGATCCGGCTAGATCCTCCCCAGCCTTATAAGGAATCATGATCTCGCAGACCGCAACTACCGCAGTAGCCTTCTTCTTTTGTGTTGACACCCCCCACCACCCCCTAACCTCCTCCACCGACCGTCTTCCGTAATAACGGTCTCACGGATTCACAGACAAATCACATAACACCGACCTCAGATCGAGATCTCCTCGCAAGGCTCCGGGAACACTCTGACCAATTGGTTCTTTTTCGACGGTTTGATTAAATCAAATCTAGATGAACTCCATTTCAATGGGAAAGTCCACGCAAGGGTTGAAATAATACTTGCAAATCTAGGATCTGGGAAGAAAAACATAACAAAGGGAAGGAGAGGACAATAAACATTAGCAGTTTCTATGACCTATAGAGATAGTATAAAAACCTATCAATAACTCTCCAACGTCCCCATTCAAGGAACTAGAAGGGTTAATTAAATAGAGAAACCCAATATCTAAGTTATAGAAGGTGCTTAAACAAATTAGAGAGTTTTAGGCAGTGGCGACCAAAGGGCTTGGGTTGACCCAACTGCACATTTGGGTCGACTGAAATTTGTTGTTCTCTGGACCATTTTCCCATACTTTTTTGTAGGATCTAGGTTGACCAATCCTGTTCGGTAGACCAAGATATAAAAATTATTTTAGCTCTTGCGTCTTCACGAAAGTTGAGATCTTTTTGACATGGTCAATTTGAAATATTATGGTGCAAAATTGAGCTAGGTTTGTGAGTATGCTTCTTACAAGTAAACTGGTTTTTTAAGAACTTTAAGCACCTCTAACACTTTTGGGTATATATCTAGTACCTAGGTCCTATGATATTCTACAGTCCTTGCCACCTACGGTATCCTAGTCTGAGTATTTTACGTCACTCTCATCTAGTCACCTGGTATTCGGTCACTCCACCTATGCGGTG
>JABCRI010000884.1:0-67855 GCA_015143295.1 Tetracentron sinense
AGGCGGAGGCATATTTGGCCGAGAGCCTGTCGGGAGCCTAATGCATAGTGGCCCCGAGTTCTTGACGGAAGGGGTGTGACGCAACATAACGGAGAGCATGATGCTCAGGCCGTGGGCTAGACGGAAACCTGAGGCATCATGGCCGAAGAGGGGTGATGCTACATGACGGGAGCATGATGTATCATGGCGAGAAGCCTGACGAGAGATAGTACCATGACCGGGAGCCTATGGTTGGTCGGGTGGCCATTCGGGATCTGATGCATCATGGCCGTGAGCTGACGAGGGGATGATGAACATGACCTGAGCTGGATTGATGCTAAATGGCGAATAGCCTGTACGGGGAGTATGATGCCTCATGCTGAGATCATGATGAGGGGTGATGCAACATGACGGGAAGCTGATGAGCTATGGCCCAGAGTCTCTCCGGGTAGCCTAATGAATCAGGGATGCGATCCTGACCGAGGTGCTGAGGCGCAGCATGGACCATGAGCTGTCGGGAGTTTGAGATCAGGGAGAGAGCTGTCCAGGATCCTGATGCCTGATGGCCGAGATCCTGACCGAGAGGCTGATGCAACATGACTGGGTGCCTGATGCATCATGGCCGGGAGCCTATCTGGGAGCCTGATGCATCATGGCCGAGATCCTGACCGAGAGGCTGATGCAACATGACTGAGAGCCTGATGCATCATAGCCGAGGGCCTGTCTGAAGCCTAATGCATCATGGCCGTGAGCCTGACACATCATGACCGGGAGCCTGATGCAACCTTGACTGACAACATGTCGGGAGCTTGATGCATCATTGCCGTGTGCCTGTCCGGGAGCCATTTGCATCATGGCCGAGATCCTGACGGAGGGTTGATGTAACATGACCGGGAAGCTGATGCATCATGGCCAAGATCCTGACTTAGGGGCTGAGGCAACATGACCGTGAGCCTGATGTTTGATGGACGAGAGCGTGTCTGGGAGCCTGATGTAACATGGACGAGAGCCTGTCCGGGAGCCTGATGCATCATGGCCGAGATCCTGACCGAGGGGCTGATGCAAATTGATCGGGAGCCTGATGCATCATGGCTGAGAGCCTGACCGAGAGGCTGAAGCAAGATGACCAGGAGCCTGATGCATCATGGCCGAGTGCCTGATGCAACATGACTGGGAGCCTGATGCAACATGACCGGGAGCCTGATGCATCATGGCCGAGAGCCTGTCCGGGATCTTGATGTATCATGGCCGAGAGCCTGAACGAGAGCCCGATTCAACATGACCGGGAGCATGATGCATCATGGTTGAGAGCCTGATGCAACATGACTGGGAGCCTGATGCATCATGGCCGAGAGCCTGTCCGGGAGCCTGATGTATCATGGCCGAGAGCCTGACCGAGAGCTTGATGCAACATGACCGGGAGCATGATGCATCATGGTCGAGAGCCTGTCCGGGAGCCTAATGCATCATGATCGAGAGCCTGACCGAGAGCCTGATGCAACATGACCGGGAGCCTGATGCAACATGGCCGAGAGCCTGACCGAGAGGCCAATGCAACATGATTGGGAGCTTGATGCATCATGGCCGAGAGCCTGTCAGGGAGGCTGATGTATCATGGCCGAGATCCTGAGTAAGAGGCTGAAGCAACATGATCGGGAGCCTGATCCATCATGGCCGAGAGCCTGACCGAGAGGCTGATGCAACATTATCGGGAGCCTGATGCATCATGGCAGAGAGCCTGTCCGGGAGCTTGATGCATCTTGGCTGAGATCCTGACAGAGGGGATGATGCAACATGAACGGGAGCATGATGCATCATGGCCGAGAGCCTGACCGAGAGGCTGATGCAACATGACCGGGAGCATGATTCATCATGGCCGAGGGCCTGTCCGGGAGCCTGATGCATCATGGCCGAGTGCCTGATCGAGCGGTTGATGCAACATGACCGGGAGGCTGATGCATCTTGGCCGAGAGCCTGTCCGGGAGCTTGATGCATCATGGCCGAGTTCCTGACGGAGGGGCTGATGCAACATGACTGGGAGCAAGATGCATCATGGCCGGGAGCCTATCCGATAGGCTGATGCAACTTGACCGGGAGCATGATGCATAATGGCCGTGGGCCTATCCGGGAACCTGAGGCATCATGGCCGAGAGGCTGATGCAACATGACCGGGAGCATGACGTATCATGGCCGAGAGCCTGACCGAGAGGCTACTGTAACATGACCGGGAGCATGATGCGTATTGGCCATGGCCCTATCCGGGAGGAGCACGTTAGCAATCTTAACTTTTCAGGTACAAGTTAGCATAGGGTTTCTGAAATTCAAGGTAGGGTTTCATGGAAGCCGCCACCATGGGAGGGAGATCACCTCCATGACCACCAGATCTACCCAAGGTTTCTTTTGCTGAAGCAGTTGGGAACGCATTGAGATCGAGATTGGGTCATCACAAAGATTTCAGTTTTGATTCTATTAAGGAAGTGAAGCAATCGACGACTTTCCAAGGTGAACCAGCTCTTTTCTACACGGTTGAGGAACTCAAGATCTCTACGGCTGTTTTTCAAAAAGTCCTTATTGCAAAGTTTGCTTATGGGAGATCATCCATTGAAGTTCTGAAAAACTACATCCAAGGATCTTTCCACCCAAAACTCTTGATCTCTATTGGTATTCTAGACGAGAAACATCTGCTCATCCGTTTTGAATCTGAAGAAGACTTCATATCTGTATGGTTAAAGGAGTTTTGCTACATAGAAGGGGAACTAGTAAGGTTTATTAAGTGGACGCCTCTTTTACAGGCAGGTTCTGAACCTACAGTCGTTCCTATATGGATATGTAGCACCCCGGACTTTTTCATCCTTAATAAATAGCACCTTCATAGCTAATTGGCCGTTTTCATAGTTTTCGTAGTCTAATTAATAAATAAGGGAGAAATCGGAAATTCCAAAACGTCAGAAATGTTCGTTTTCGAAAGACGGATCCAACGCAAGTTGAATCGTCGAAATCCGACGAGCGAGTAAAAAGATATGGTCAAAACAGTCCAGACATAACAGAGCACCGATCGCTCGGTCGTTACCTGCGATCGATCGGTCCACTACCGATCGCTCGATGGCTGTCGCACGGTTAACTTTTTTGTATGGGGAAAAATTCCAGAGAGTGTGTTTTTGACCGATCTCTCGGTCATAACACCGATCGACCGGTAAGCCACCGATCGCTCGGTCCATACCACCGATCGATCGGTCATACGCAGATTTTCTTCATTAAGGGTGTTTAAGACTTTGGCCATCACCCCTTGCCTATAAATAGGCTGAGTTCGTGCCTTAGGGTTTCAGAAACCCTCTGTGCCCTATCTTAGGAGATTTTGAGAGAGAGAAGAAGGAGAGGAACTACTTGTTGATCAAGCTTGTGGAAGATCAAGGTTCTTCCACTTCCCTTGGTGATTTCCAACCAAGAACTCACTGTTCTTGCTTGTTCCAGCCATTGGGAGTCAAACCCATTGATTTCTCTAAGGTAGATACACTCTACTACAATCTTGCAATCCTACTAGTTACTAGATATGATTCTTCTTATATATGCCCTATCTATATGTATTGATTCTATGTATGAAAAGGTGTGATTATATACTTGGATGAAGGATTACTATTATGATGCACTCTAAGTGTTTGATACAATACCTCTAAGGGATTCTATGCTTAAATATGATGATTTCTCTTATTAAGTGCATATGCTCGCATGTCTCGCATAAACCGATGTTTTCCATGGATTTCTCAAAAGTACAAACAAGGGTTTTTCACGAAAAGACGAATAATGAATGATTCTAAGTAACTCTATGATTTCTCTAAGATCGTTTCACAAGCTCTAAGGATCATACCATGCTCACAAGAAAACTCTATGATAATGCTCTAAGATCGTCTCACAAGCTCCACGGATCACAATGAAATGCTCTAAGATCTCTAAGGTTATGCTCTATGGAAATGCTCTACGGTATTGCTCTATGCTCTATGTCTCTACGGATCATAATGACTCTAAGTAACTCCATGAACTCACAAGAACTCATAAGGCTATGATTATCGATTGACTCACACGGTTACAGTTTTGGTTTCGAATATTATCTCACATATGTTTTCACGGTTTCCATGCTTTAAGGATTGTTCGGATTTCATTCTCCATGTCTTGTATGCTCCATGCCTAACCGCTTTATTGTTCTTAGTTTGTATACACTGAGTATTCCATGCTCAGTCGATATTGTTATGATCGGCAGGTGCTCGGGTTCCATTCGATTTGTGTGGCGACGAACCTTGGGTCGAGGAAGAGTACCGTGACCCGGAGCCTTCCATGGATCACTATCATGACGATGGTGCTCTAGATAGGAGTCGTGACTTCGATTTCTGTTGATCGACCGACTTAGAACTTGTGTCATTTTGTTATGTGAGTGTGGGGTTTGTCCACTCCACTTTTGGGTTTCTCACACATGTATACTTGTCGGTTCTTACTTGAGCCAAGTTATAGGAGTGTTCTTTTGCTTCCGCTATGCTTAGTATTTTATTTTTCCGCTGTGCATTGTATTTCGTTTCCGCTATGTTATTCAGGTACTCTGACAGGTTTCCACGAGTGCCTTATGTATCATACTGGAGGTATGATATGGCGGTCACGAGTCAAAGTATCCTTAACTCCTAGGGGGTATTTTGGGTCGCGACAGACTTGGTATCAAAGCTAGTTATGTCTAATGACAGACTTAGTTAGGTCACTCAGGCTTGGTCTAAGCGGAAGTAATTCCTATGAGTTGAACTTAGAACTCAGAAGGACTCAGTTGTCTTAGGCTTGTTACCACGACATAACCGGTATCAAGTGAATCCTTAGGTCAGTATAGGATCCGAGATTGATGTGGTCCTATGCGAGGTGCTAGTATAGGCTCTAAAGTATAATTATATGATGATGTATATATACCTCGATGTATACTATGTGCGGTATAGCATTTCATGATTATTGAATTGCTATATGATATGTGAGGTTTGGTATCCAGTTAGACTCATGTTTTGCCAAATTGATCTCAGGATTCGATATCATGAGACGTGGCAATCGGGGTCGAGGTTACCATACTCGGAGGGCCGAGAGTGAAGTTCCGAGAGAAGAGGAACCGTTGTACTTCACGAATGCGATGGACTCCATAGCCGAGACTTTAGCATTGTTGGCAGCAAGGCCTATGCCTACCCCACCGTCCACGCCTGTGCCTACACCGGTGCATCACACCGCGGGGCTCGAAGCTTTTAGGAGACTGCGGCCTCTTACATTCTATGGCACTCTGGACCCCATGGTGGCCGAGTCTTGGATTATGCAACTGGAGAAGACCTTCCGGGCTCTCCGTTGTACCGATGAGCAAAGGGTAGAATGGGCTTCCTTCGTGATGGAAGGTGAAGCCGAACACTGGTGGAGAGCTGCCCAAAGGCAGAGAGATGTTGCTAAGGCAGGTGTGCCCTGGACTTGGGCGGAGTTCTTAGAGACCTTCAGGGAACAGTACTTTCCCAGGTTTATTCGGGAACAAAAGGCGAGAGAGTTTATGCTTTTGGAGCAAGGGTCGATGAGCGTAGCCGAGTATGAGGCTAAGTTCACCGAGTTGTCTAGGTTTGCTCCGCACTTGGTGGCTACTGAAGACCTACAGGTCAGGAAGTTTGAGATGGGCTTGAAGCCTTTCATCCGAGATCGGGTGTCCATTCTCCAGGTAGAGTCTTGGAGAGAGATAGTAGGGAAGGCAAAGATCGCCGAAAAGAATGCGGAAGACTTCGTGAGAAGAAGAGACAGTGGCTTTGGGAAGAACATGTCTCGGGGTCAGACGAGTAGTTCTTCAGAGAAGAGGACTAGGACTGCACCGTACCAGTTCTCCCAGCCGATTTCGGCTCAGAGACCTTCTTTTGCGCCTCAGGCACCGCGTCCTACGGCATCGCAAGCTACGAGGGTTATGCCTCCGGCTTCCTCCGCATCGCAGACATTTGAGGAGTGCGCCGTATGTGGTCGTCGGCATAAGACTGGAGATTGCCGAAGAATGTCAGGTGGATGCTTCCACTGTGGCGAGGTGGGCCATATGATTCGAGATTGCCCGCGCAAGCAGTCACAGTCTGGATCACAGGGAGTTCGGCCTCCAGGCAGGCAGAATTCACTTCAGGGGTCTTCATCTCAGGCCTCTAGATCCTTGCAGCCTACCCAGCAGCCTCGTCAGGCAAACCAGGGCAGAGTCTTTGCCATGACTGATAGAGACGCACAGGCATCTGATGATGTTGTGCAAGGTACGCGCGAACTAGTCTTTGTCAAAGTTCTAATATTGCCATGATATATTCGTATCTATATATGTCCTATGTGGTGTTTTGCGATGTTTGTATCTATATGTACAGTTGTGTTATAACTGGGATGATTCAAATTCTCAGGTTCGTTGCTCGTAAATGAATGTTTGGCAAGAGTGTTGATAGACACAGGATCCACTCACTCGTTCGTTTCACCAAGCTTTGCCAAAGGCTTTACGTCCGAGCCAAGCAAGCTACCTAGGGAGTTGTCCATTTCAACTCCATTGGGAAAATCTATTGAGACAGATAAAGTGTATCCGGATAGCGTTGTACAAGTCATGCAGCACGAGTTGCCAGTCGACTTGATCCTTCTGGGAATTCAGGATTGGGATTTCGATGTCATCCTAGGTATGGATTGGCTCTCAACTCACCATGGACACGTGGCGTGTTTCGAGAAGGTGGTGCATTTTAAACCCGTGGGGTTAAAGCCGTTTCATTTCAGGGGACTTCAGAGAAGAGACATTGCCCGCTTTGCAACTCTTAGTCTCGAGGGTGTAGAAGTGCGAGACTCCACACCCATTCCAGTGGTATGTGAGTATATGGATGTTTTTCCGGAAACCTTGCCGGGATTGCCTCCCGATCGTGCAATCGAGTTTGCGATTGAGCTAGCTCCAGGCACAGTTCCGATTTCGAGAGCTCCGTATAGGATGGCTCCTATTGAGCTTAAGGAGTTAAAAGAGCAGTTAGAAGAATTGCAAGGCCTTGGTTTTATCCGGCCAAGTGTTTCACCTTGGGGAGCTCCGGTTCTCTTCGTGAAGAAGAAAGATGGATCAATGCGTCTGTGCATTGATTACAGGCAATTGAACAAGGTCACGATCAAGAATCGTTATCCATTGCCTCGGATAGACGACTTGTTTGACCAATTGAAGGGTGCGCAGTTTTTCTCCAAGATTGACCTTCGATCTGGTTATCATCAGTTGAAGATCAAGAAAGAGGACATTCCGAAGACAGCATTCCGAACTCGATACGGTCATTACGAGTTTTTGGTCATGTCTTTTGGACTGACTAACGCACCGGCAGCATTCATGGGTTTGATGAATCGGGTGTTCAGATCGTCTCTCGATCAATGTGTGATCGTGTTCGTAGATGATATCCTTGTGTATTCACAGTCACAGGAGGATCACACGAGAGATCTCCGTCTGGTCTTGCAGACACTTCGAGAGCATAGTCTGTATGCTAAGTTGAGCAAGTGCGAGTTCTGGCTGAACAAGGTGTCTTTTCTTGGACACGTGGTATCTGCTGAAGGTATTTCAGTTGATCCTGCAAAGATTGAAGCGGTGATGAATTGGGAAAGGCCGAAGAGTGTCACCGAGATTCGTAGTTTCCTCGGGTTGGCAGGGTATTACAGAAGGTTTGTGGAAGGATTTTCAAGTTTAGCAGCTCCGCTTACCTATCTCACACGGAAGAACACGAGGTTCACTTGGAGTGATAAGTGCGAGGCTAGTTTCTTGGAGTTGAAAAAGAAGCTTACTTCGGCTCCTGTTCTTACAGTTCCATCTGGGAGCGGTGGTTTCGAAGTCTATAGTGATGCTTCACTAGTGGGACTTGGATGTGTTTTGATGCAGCATAAACAGGTGGTCGCCTATGCTTCTCGTCAGCTGAAGGAGCATGAGCAAAACTACCCCACACATGACTTAGAGCTCGCTGCAGTCATCTTTGCACTGAAACTTTGGCGTCACTACCTCTACGGAGAAGAGTTCGTGGTGTTCACAGACCACAAGAGCTTGAAGTATCTTTTCCTCCAGAAGGAGTTGAATATGAGGCAGCGTCGTTGGATGGAGTTCATGAAGGACTACGACTGTTCCATCCAGTACCACCCGGGTAAGGCTAACGTGGTAGCCGATGCTCTTAGCAGAAAACCTTACGGAGTTATGGCTCAATTGAGAGTGCAAGAGTGGAAGTTATTACATGATATGTGTCATTTGGACACTACTCTCAGGCATGTCACCTATGGGCCGATAATGTCCAACGTGGTGGTTAGGCCACAGATCCTGAGCCAGATCAAGGAGTTACAGAGTTCCGATGTTGAGTTGCTTGCTTACCGAGACAAGTCGGTGAGTAACGGCAATCAGGAGTTCGCTTTAAATGATGATGGTGCTATCACATTTAAAGGCAGGTTGTGTGTCCCCGCCGACACAGTTTTGAGGGATGAAATTTTGAATGAAGCTCACCGATCAAAGTACACGGTACATCCGGGAGGTACCAAGATGTACCAGAATCTCAAGAAGCACTACTGGTGGCGAAACATGAAGAGGGAAGTCGCTGAGTACGTCGCCAGATGTTTGATTTGCCAGCAGGTAAAAGCCGAACATCAAAGGCCGGCAGGTCTTTTGCAGTCCCTTCCTATTCCGGAGTGGAAATGGGAGAACATCTCGATGGATTTCATTGTGGGTTTGCCGCGAACGGCGAAGGGCTCTGATGCTATTTGGGTGATTGTGGACAGGTTGACTAAGTCTGCACATTTTATTCCGTACCGAACTACTTTCAATGCAAATCAGTTGGTAGCCCTATATGTTAAGGAGGTGGTTCGACTGCACGGTGTGCCAGTTTCTATCGTGTCTGATCGAGATCCTCGGTTTATTTCCAGGTTTTGGAAAACCTTCCAGGATGCTATGGGTTCTCGTTTAGAATTCAGTACCGCCTTCCATCCTCAGACCGATGGACAAACGGAGAGGGTGAATCAAGTAGTGGAGGATATGCTCCGAGCTTGTATGCTGGATTTTCAGGGTAGTTGGGAGGAACAGTTGCCGTTGGTTGAGTTTGCCTACAACAATAGCTATCAGGCAAGCATCCAGATGGCACCTTTTGAAGCTCTGTATGGTCGGAGTTGTCGATCACCGCTATACTGGGATGAAGTTGGTGAGAGGAAGATTCTTGGTCCTGAGTTGATAGAGCGGACCGCAGAAAGGGTCAAAATTATCCGAGAACGATTGAAAAGTGCTCAGGATAGGCAGAAGAGCTATGCGGATATACGCCGTAGAGATTTAGAGTTCCGAGTTGGAGATCGGGTCTTTGTGAAGATTTCGCCGAGTCGGGGAATCATGCGATTCGGGAAGAAGGGGAAGCTCAGTCCAAGGTATGTGGGACCATTTGAGATCGTCACAAGGGTTGGTGAGGTTGCTTACAGGGTAGCACTACCGCCTCACATGGCAGCGGTCCATAATGTATTTCACGTCTCTATGCTTAGAAAATACATTTCGGATCCGTCTCACGTCATCGCTCTTGATCCTGTTGAGATTCGAGAGGATCTTACGTTGGTTGAGCAACCAGTTCAGATTCTGGATCGTCGAGATCAAGTGTTGCGAACCAAGACTATCCCTTTAGTCCTAGTGAAGTGGCAGCATCATTCCAAGGAAGAGGCTACATGGGAGCGAGAAGCCGAAGTACGAGAAAAGTACCCCCATTTATTTGTTTAAGGCCATGGCATTCCCTTGTATTTTGCTATAGTTTTACGCATGTATGTATCGTCCAAATTTCGGGGACGAAATTTTTGTAAGGGGGGGAGAATGTAGCACCCCGGACTTTTTCATCCTTAATAAATAGCACCTTCATAGCTAATTGGCCGTTTTCATAGTTTTCGTAGTCTAATTAATAAATAAGGGAGAAATCGGAAATTCCAAAACGTCAGAAATGTTCGTTTTCGAAAGACGGATCCAACGCAAGTTGAATCGTCGAAATCCGACGAGCGAGTAAAAAGATATGGTCAAAACAGTCCAGACATAACAGAGCACCGATCGCTCGGTCGTTACCTGCGATCGATCGGTCCACTACCGATCGCTCGATGGCTGTCGCACGGTTAACTTTTTTGTATGGGGAAAAATTCCAGAGAGTGTGTTTTTGACCGATCTCTCGGTCATAACACCGATCGACCGGTAAGCCACCGATCGCTCGGTCCATACCACCGATCGATCGGTCATACGCAGATTTTCTTCATTAAGGGTGTTTAAGACTTTGGCCATCACCCCTTGCCTATAAATAGGCTGAGTTCGTGCCTTAGGGTTTCAGAAACCCTCTGTGCCCTATCTTAGGAGATTTTGAGAGAGAGAAGAAGGAGAGGAACTACTTGTTGATCAAGCTTGTGGAAGATCAAGGTTCTTCCACTTCCCTTGGTGATTTCCAACCAAGAACTCACTGTTCTTGCTTGTTCCAGCCATTGGGAGTCAAACCCATTGATTTCTCTAAGGTAGATACACTCTACTACAATCTTGCAATCCTACTAGTTACTAGATATGATTCTTCTTATATATGCCCTATCTATATGTATTGATTCTATGTATGAAAAGGTGTGATTATATACTTGGATGAAGGATTACTATTATGATGCACTCTAAGTGTTTGATACAATACCTCTAAGGGATTCTATGCTTAAATATGATGATTTCTCTTATTAAGTGCATATGCTCGCATAAACCGATGTTTTCCATGGATTTCTCAAAAGTACAAACAAGGGTTTTTCACGAAAAGACGAATAATGAATGATTCTAAGTAACTCTATGATTTCTCTAAGATCGTTTCACAAGCTCTAAGGATCATACCATGCTCACAAGAAAACTCTATGATAATGCTCTAAGATCGTCTCACAAGCTCCACGGATCACAATGAAATGCTCTAAGATCTCTAAGGTTATGCTCTATGGAAATGCTCTACGGTATTGCTCTATGCTCTATGTCTCTACGGATCATAATGACTCTAAGTAACTCCATGAACTCACAAGAACTCATAAGGCTATGATTATCGATTGACTCACACGGTTACAGTTTTGGTTTCGAATATTATCTCACATATGTTTTCACGGTTTCCATGCTTTAAGGATTGTTCGGATTTCATTCTCCATGTCTTGTATGCTCCATGCCTAACCGCTTTATTGTTCTTAGTTTGTATACACTGAGTATTCCATGCTCAGTCGATATTGTTATGATCGGCAGGTGCTCGGGTTCCATTCGATTTGTGTGGCGACGAACCTTGGGTCGAGGAAGAGTACCGTGACCCGGAGCCTTCCATGGATCACTATCATGACGATGGTGCTCTAGATAGGAGTCGTGACTTCGATTTCTGTTGATCGACCGACTTAGAACTTGTGTCATTTTGTTATGTGAGTGTGGGGTTTGTCCACTCCACTTTTGGGTTTCTCACACATGTATACTTGTCGGTTCTTACTTGAGCCAAGTTATAGGAGTGTTCTTTTGCTTCCGCTATGCTTAGTATTTTATTTTTCCGCTGTGCATTGTATTTCGTTTCCGCTATGTTATTCAGGTACTCTGACAGGTTTCCACGAGTGCCTTATGTATCATACTGGAGGTATGATATGGCGGTCACGAGTCAAAGTATCCTTAACTCCTAGGGGGTATTTTGGGTCGCGACAGGATATCTCTTCTAGGCTTACCAATAAATCTTTTTAATCCCAGAGATTTCAAAGCTATAGGAAATATAGTTGGAAGAGTATTGAAAGTAGATGGACCGACCCAAACACTATCCAGACCTAGCGTGGCTCGTATGTGTGTTGAAATTGATGTAAAAACAGACAAAGTTGAGAGGTTTTGGTTGGGTTTAGGCACAGCTGGGCGATGGCAGCACATAAAATATGAAAAGGAACCCATATTATGTGATAAATGTCATAAGATTGGCCACAATAAAGATGATTGTAGAAAGGGAGGAAAAAAATCTGGTATTGGGTATGTTAAGAAGAAACCGAAAGGCATAGAGACAGAAGGTTTAAACAAAGAGAAGAAGAGAGGGGATACGTATACAGATCCTAATGCTAAGGAATCAACCACCCGATGGGTTGAGAAAACTTTTGGAAGCAGCAAACAACATGAGCCAAAGGAACTAGACAAGCAGACCGTGCTACTGAATACTGCTGTAGCTGGAAAAGATGAAGAAGGAAAACACCCCAACTAGGAAGGGGAAAAGTCCAACTGTAATCCTACAGATTTGATCTTGATTTCAGAATCATGCAAGAAAGTTCAATCAACAGAAGATATTATACAGCTTGGAGTATTTATAGAAGGAGACAATCAGGAGTTAGAGATGCACGAGATTAGTAAATCTACAGCTGTGGATTTGGATATAGGGGTGCATCAAAACAGCTGTGGATTGATGGATGATGATTATCACGATGATGATCATCATGAATTACTGGAAGCTCTCCAATTAGCAAAACCAAAAGTTAAGTATAGTCAAAGGAGAGATCAAAATAAAAAGTTTAATTTTATGATGGATGAAGGCAGCCAATCGGATATTAAAAAGGGGAGAGAAAAAACCTCTCTCAATAGGGAGGAATTCATTCACAGTTGCAAAACTTTCTCCAAGAGAATTGTGGGATCGGTATGGTTGAGAAATTATTCAGAAAAACAACTGGACAAAGACACAGAAGGTAGCACTCTAAACACAGTGGGAAGAGTGACTCGATCAAAATCGAGAGCGGGTGTGCAAGGGGTAATCCAAAAGGTACCTAATGATTAAGGCAATCATATGGAATATAAGAGGGGCGGGAAACTCAAACTCCCGTAGGAGGCTCAAATCAGTGGTGATGGAAAGTAAAATTCAGATTATTGCGTTACTTGATCCAAAGAAGAATCTGAAATTCTTAGAAACATGCGGTAAAGAATGGGGTTTTAAAAACTATGCAGTTAACGAGGGGGATGATAGTAGAATTTGGATAATATTGGAAAGAAGAAATCATGGTTCAGTCTATTCAAAGATCTTCGCAATGCATTACTATTTTGTTGAATATCAGGGGGGGTGGTCAGCTTCGTTTATCATTCATTTATGCTTTCTGTGGAAAAGTAGATAGAAGAGCTCTATGGGAAGACTTGAGAATTTTGAGTTCTGATTTTTCGACTCCCTGAATGATAGGGGGGGACTTTAATGTTATTCGTCATACTGGAGAAAAAAAAGGGGGGAGAACTCCTGATATAAATGCTATCGATGAGTTTAATGACATGATTGCTCACTGTGGTCTCATAGATGGGGAATTTCTTGGAAACCGGTTTACTTGGTGCAATGATAGAGTTAGAGCTCACTGCATATGGGCAAGATTGGATAGGGTTCTATACAACTCAGCCTGGCTTTCGGCATTTCCTCAAACTACTATTACTCATCTTCCCAGAAGCCCTTCAGATCATGCTCCCCTTCTAATAACGGCGGCAAACAAGTTGAAAGGAAGCCCTTCCGCTTTCAAATTTCAAAACATGTGGGTCAAAGATGAAGGATTCCTTGATGTTGTTAAGGAGGCGTGGACTACTGCTATAACAGGTAACCCTATAATGTCTTTCTTTTTGAAGCTTAAACATCTAAAATCTGTTTTAGCTAGTTGGAACAAGAACAATTTTGGTAACATTTTTGCTCAACTGAGAGCTTGTGAAAGTCAGGTGGAAGAATTAGAAAACCAAATTCAATTAAACTGGTTTGAAGAATGTCAATAGGACTTAAGTAAAGCAAAGATCGATCTTAAAAAGTTTCTTGATTACGAGGAAATTTTCTGGAAACAAAAATCTAGAGAACACTGGCTAAAAGAAGGGGACAAGAATACCAAATACTTTCATGCAGTTTACCAAAACAATCGTAAAAAGAATACGATTCAGGCTATTCAAGATGAAAAGGGGAACTTGTATTCTCAAGAGGATGAGATGGGTGCTGAAGCGATGAAATTTTTTCAAAAAATATTACAATCTGAACCTATGGTTCTAGGTAATATTATAGAGGAAAATATTCCGCTTTTGGTTTCAGATGAAGAAAACAAAAAGATTTGTAAAATGTCGAATGTCACTGAAATTCGCACTGTGGTTTTTGATATGTCGGTCTCTGGTGCTCCAGGTCCAGATGGGTTTTCAGGTATGTTTTTTCAACATTGTTGGGAAATTATCAAAGTTGACTTGGTTGCTGCAATTCAGTATTTCTTCGAGTATGGGTTTATTCCAAGAGCTATTAATGCAACGTTGCTTTGTCTTATTGCTAAAGTTGAGAATCCGAAGACCTTTGCTGATTTCAGACCGATTAGTTTATGTAATGTTTTTTATAAAATCATTGCAAAAGTGATTGCTACTCGGCTAGGTATGCTCCTTCCCAAGTTAATTGTTGAAGAACAGTCTGCTTTTGTTAAAGGGCGAAATATAATTGATAATATTTCCATGGCTCAAGATCTAGCTGTAAACACCCCAATTTTGCACCCCCTTAATCACCTTGCACACCTCGAAAAATCCTTTAAAAAATCCATTTTTAAAACCATCTTTCCATGTGCTTCGATTTCCGAGAAATGCCCCACAGGTAAAAATTGACCAAAATACACCTCGGGTGAAAAATGACCAAAATACCCCTCGGGTGAAAAATGACCAAACTGCCCCTGAAAAAGTGCTGAAAAGTTTTCATTTTGTTTAAAATGATTTTATAAATTTTATGATCAATTTTGGCTATTTTTGGAGTTGAATCGGACTTAAAACGGTTGAAAAATGATCGAAATGCCCCTATAGCATAAAATGACCAAAACGCCCCTAAAAAGTGCTGAAAAATTCATGTTTTATCTCAAACATTTTTCTGGATTTTATCAGCTCAATTTTGACTATTCATGGGCTCAGAATAGGCTTAAAACGACAAAAACAATTTCTCGGCAAATAGGAGCATAAAAAAAAAAAACCAAAAAAAACTCATTTTTGAAGACCCAAATAGGCCCTAAGGGGCAAGCTCGCCCTTTTAAAAGGCGCGGGACCATGTGGGCCCCACTTGTACAGTAAACTTTATTTTTAATATCTTTATTTGCTAAATAATAAAATATTGTAAATCGCGCCTTTTTAAAAGGCGCGGATTTAGAAATATCGCGTTGCCGACACGTTGCCGACTCACTGTTTATACCGCTTTACTATTCATTAAAATATAGTAAATCGCGCCCTTTAAAAAGGCGCGGACCTCGTTTTGGAAAACTATAAATACCCCCCATCCCTTCATTCTATATTCCTTTCCACTTGCTCTCTTCTCTCTCCTCTTTCAAACATCTCCCTTTTGGCGTCGGCGATCCCGGGAATTCGATTTCGAAGAATCGTTCTCGGGAGCACTTATTTTAGAGATCCTTTTGGGTTTCCCGGAAGGTAATATCGCCGAACTCTGACGTTTGCTTAGTCGTTTATTAGTTTTAATTATTTTATTATTTTTAAATACTTAGACTGCTTACCCTATCGAACCCTTGCCCGGTTTTACTTAAACCCGGCTTACCCTGTCGAACCCTTGCCCGGTTTTACTTAAACCTGGCTTACACTGTCGAACCCCTGCCCGATTTTACTCAAAACCCGGCTTACCCTGTCAAACCCCTGCCCGGTTTTATTCAAACCCGGCTTACCCTGTCCAACCTCTGCCCGGTTTTATTCAAACCCGGCTTACCCTGTCGAACCTCTGTCCGAACTTCGGTTCAAACATACCATACCCTGTCAAAACCCTGTCCGAATCTCGGCTCAAACCTTGATTCAAAACCTCACCTAAACCCTACCTAAACCCTAATCAAACCCTGTTTCAAATCCCATCAAACCCTAAACCCAAAGGCTCCTTGACATGAGCTAAAACTGTCCAAGTGCTCCTTGACATGAGCCAAAACTGTCCAAACGCTCCTCAGCACGAGCTTAAAAGGTCACCTCGCTCCTCTAACAGGAGCAAAAACCCCTGAACCATTCAAAAACACCCTAACATCCAAATACCAATCTCAGCTTGTCAAACACCCATAATCCAAACACCCAACAAATCAAACTATCAACTACCCATCTGGAACTACGTGTGGCTTGATTCCACTGACTGTGGATACGTAGGCAACCCTGATCGGGTTCAGCTCACCTAGGATAGAACCCCCTATCTTGTCCCGGCTTACTTTAACATGTACATTACTATTCATACAATATTTGTCAAGCATATAGATGAAATACAAGTTTCTCTTATGGTTTCCCCACTTTAATTCAGACTTAAGGAGTAGGTAACCATCTCCGGATGGGAGTTTAGGGGTGCCTAACACCTTCCCTTGACTCAAATGAACCCTTACCTTGAACTCTATTTCCAGACCAAAGCCTTATCCAATCTTTTAAGGGACCCTATTTTCCCTCACAATCTAAATAGGTGGCGACTCTCTATTTTCAACATTTTTAACACTATTCCTCCTCGGGTTCAATCCTGATCGAGAGTGGGGGTTAATATCCCGGGTCTACAGCTTGGCGACTCCACTGGGGATCGAAACCAGAATCTCTGGTTTCGCAGACCAGTATTCGAGCCAAAACCTAAGTCTGAACTGAACAAGGGAAACCATATCAGAAACTTTTAATTATATCTATATGTTGCTAATTTTATTAATCTGCACATATGCTAACTTATACTTCTATCATTCATCGAATCTCAGACATTTGTTTGCCAACTTAGCAACATGCCTAGGATTCCATTTTTTATTCATTGCTTGATTTTGATTGATGTATATACATTCACATTTATTGCATACCAGAATAAGAACCCTTTCACCTATCTAGATTGGATCCGGTAAGCTTACAATCGAGGGATGGTTATCCCCGATGCTGGAGCCCAAAGATCTGTGGAAAGTACTGGTTGTAGACCGAGGGATGGTTATCTCCGGTTAACGCGACTGGTCTTTCCCACATGTACCAATCGTCCCTTTTCAGGTATGTCCTATACCGGGGAGTCGTATTTACGGTCAAGTGCTCATCAACCTTTTAAACAAAAACCTTGCATACACCAGCATAAGCATATATACTATAGGTCTTTGTTTGGGCATAAACCAAGAACACCCTTCAGGAGGGACAACCTTATCCCTATTCTGTTACTGGTTTAAGCCACTCCTACATCAATTGTTCAGGTATAGGGACAACCGTATCTCTATACCTAAACCATTTTCGGAGTTTGTGTGAGCCTTGATTGCTAGATAGGTCTAACCCTAATCCATTCTTTAGCTAACTCAATCATGTGAGGTTTAAAAGCCTAGAATCTAAAGCGAATCATATGGAGAATCCATTGATTCATTTCGATCTTGACCCATTGGGCTCTGGCTCCCAACAACCCAGATAAGTGAAATGGACCTCTGTCTACTCACCTCATTGGATCACGCGTTGAGCTGACTCATCCATTTTCTGAGTATACTTGCTCAGTTCATTTGACTTAATTTAATTCATTCATTTCATTTGTGTGTATCAACACATTCAACATGCTAACAATTGAAATTTTGTGCATCCATCATTCTTTGTACATATTTATATTCATGACCAGACAAGGGGCAACGTCCCATGTCGAAACGTCATCCATCAGATCATATGTGTGTCGCATCACTACTTTCATCATTGTCTTAACTCAGTCTTCCTTCAGCATCTTGACCGTCATCTGATCCATCTGTACATACGTCTTATTACTACCCAGTTTATAGCACCCTGAGTAGAAGCAGTACTAAGCTACCTGCCCTCTTCGAGATGACTTCAGTAAGCACAAGACTAACTGATCGAGATGAGCCAGTTGTTGAAGGTTTGGAAACCGACCCTGACAGCCCCATATCTCCTCAACATGTACTGCAGCAAGTCCCTGATTTAAAGGCAAGGGTATTCGGGACTGAACAAGGCATCCTAGAGTTGAAAAACATCATGCAGGATATCTTGAATGCCGTGAATAGGGAGCAACCGTCCTCCTCTTCTATCTTGATCGCCGAACCACTCGCCTTAAACAAATCAAACCCGTCATCTCACAACCCACCACAATCAAATCCACCACCTCACAACCCAGTACCTCCAAATCCACCATCTCATAATAATACATCACCTCCAAATCCACCATCTCATAACCCATTACCTTCAAATCCACCATCTCATAACCCGTCACCTTCAAACCGGCCATCTCATAATCCGCTACCGCTGAACCAACCATCCTTCAACATCCCACCATCACACATTGGCCAGTATCAGGAAGAGGAGGCAAGGATTGCCCAAAATATAGAACAGCCAGGCATATCAACCAGCTCAGCACATACCCCAGACTTCTACAAGGACAGGATTGAGAGGTTAGAACAATTGGTAAAGAGGGCCTAAGGGTCCTACAACTTACCATCCACGGACTTCCGAGATATGTGTCTACATCCAGGGATTCAATTACCTCGAGACTTCAAAATGCCCGAATTTGAGAAGTACAATGGAAAAGGATGTCCAGAGACATACCTGAAAGTCTACTGCGGAGAGTTGTTCCAACTAGAGCACGGTGACAAGCTGCTAGTGCAGCTATTTCAGAGAAGTTTGAAGGGACCAGCCCTACAGTGGTTCATCAAAATTGACTCAGCCAAGGTCCGTACATGGGAAGGCCTTTGTGAGGCATTTATTGCTCAATACTCTTACAACATTGACTTGGCCCCACAAAGAGCAGATCTAGAGAGAATGACTCAGAGAGAGAATGAATCATTTATCGAATATTCTGTTCGATGGAGAGAAAATGCTGGAAAAATGAACACTCCTCTGCCCGAGGATGAGTTGGTGACCACATTCCTCCGCACACTCAAGCATCCATTCAAGACTCTGCTAGCAGCCCAACCTATTTCCAATTTCAGCACTATGACCAAATGTGGGGCCAGGATTGAGGCTACAATGGGAGATGTGGGAGCAGTCTACATGTTCTCAGGATCTAAGGGGTTGTCATCCTCTAATCGTCCTCAACCACCACGGAAAGATACACGGAGAAGAGAGGATGAGGTACAAATGGTGACAGCAATGCCTATTCATATTCCCCATTTACCCCAGCAACCTCGACAACCAGAGCAGACTCAGCAACAGCTTCCCTCGCAGCAAATGACCTTTGAACAGAAAAAGAGAAGAGTTTTCTCGCCTATGCCATATACCAATTCGCAACTCCTCCCTTACCTACTAGACAAGAAATTGGTCACGCTGAGGGAACCCAAGCCGCCACCAATCACGCTGCCAAGGTCATACAGGGCTGACCACCATTGTGGGTATCATCAAGCCTCAGGGCATTCCACCGATATGTGTTTTGAGTTAAAGCACACAATCCAAGACATGCTTGAAACGGGAAAGATTGAGTTTGCACCAGGGAACGCCGACATCAACCAGGTCCCTCTCCCTAATCATGCACCAGCAGGAAACCGAGGTGCACTAGCCTGAGTCGCTCTATAGCCGATTTTGAGCAGTCCCATCAGTTTTTTGTCTTTTTGGTTTATTCCTTAATTTCTCCTTTTTTGAAAATGGCCATGATGGCCCAAATCGAAGTCTTCCATGCGAGTCAATATATTGGCCAGTGGCCACCTGTCTTTATCTTTCGTAATTAAGTCTGTACATCCGTTCATACTATAATGAAATCTCCCACTTTTGTTAAATCTGTCTTGCTTATTACTCCGAGATGCCTAGTTTTGGGAACTGAACTAGATTCTAAAGCCTTTAAAGGATAATTGCATGATCATCGGGTGAGTAATCTAAAAACTCATAAACTAGAAAGGTATTCTGCTCCTTAAAGATTGCAAGGTGAGCTACCAACCCATTAGAAGACGAGAAGCAAAGGGGCGACGAAGACTTCCCCGAGCTATGAAGCATCAAACATATTTGAACGAGGATAATGCAATGAACACGCATGCTCTTGACCAATCAAAGAAAGGATAGGAGGCCATCCTTGGATAACCCTTAATATCTCCTTCGTACCCATGCAATAACATACGCTAGTTAGCCCTTTGAGCCTAATAGCCTTTCTTTTTAACCCATACACTGGGGCACCCTATGAATGACAAGTCAAACAGAGAAGAATTCGACCAATCAAAAGCAAAGCTTATTTTGAAATACGGCATGACTTGATTCCACTAATCGTGGATACGTAGGCAACCTAAAACAGGTTCGGTCACATTATGGCAAATCTTCATCAATACCGGACAGCTATCCCTAAACAAAAAAAGAAAAGAAAAGAAAAGAAAAGCAAAAATGGCAAATCTCCAGAATGATGAAGAGAAGCCAACTGGTTCCATCTGTGCGTGCAACAAAAACATTTTAGGGTGCCCTACCCCGACGAGAAAACTTTGAGCCTCAATCATTTCTACCCTTACTACGTTTCGTCCTAGTAACTAAGCTCTCCTTGATCTATGAAAGGTCTTGAGCATCAATGGTCAAAAACATTATTCTCTACCATTTTACCAGGCAATGACGGGAGAAGACAAATCAGCTTATCAGAAATCGCAGGCCTAGTGAAAACCTGAAATGGCACTAAGGCGCAAAAATTATGCGAGCCCAGCCCTGGCATTGTTGCCAGGGGCAAAAAAGGGAACAAATTAATCAATTACGCAGGCATGAGTGAAAACCGGAAACGGCCTCATTGCGCAAAAATTATGCGACCCCAAGACTTGGTCATTCCAAGGGCAAAAAAGGGATAAAGAAATTTTCTGATTTCACGGGCTTAGTATGGAATTATCAATCCTGCTAGTGCGCAAAAATAACGTGAACCAAGTCCTGGTGAAACCCGTTAAGGTCCAGGGGTAAAAAAAAAATGGAAAATCGTAAAGTGCGAGCTTTTAGATCAAGCGCCACCAGCAACAATCAGCTAATGCAGTCAAGTACTATCTTATGCATCAGGCATCTGGCAAGGACATCCAGGAGCAGATTTACCTATCTATTTCAGGAGCTATGAACCCAGACTTATTCAATTACTTTCTAAGGCAAAGGAATCCTAGCTAAGCTTCCCATCAATAGGCAATATCTGACATCTTTCAAAATACTTATGTAAATCTGTTAGTCTGTCAAGTCATTTTGTCCATCTATCACCAAGATGTCAGTCTACTATGTCAAGTCAGTCGGTTAGAGTCATGTCTTCGTGTAAAGTCAGCTCAAACTTGGCTAATCCTTTCGGTGGTGCAATCGGTTCTCCTGAACTTGACATTGGTTCAAGCAGATTATCCTGCCAGATTATTTCAGTTGGACAAACCCAAGCATAACCTCAGTGCAGTATTGATACATCAGGCAGAGGGCAGATATAAGATAACTGCTCAGGGTCGTGCTATACTCTCTCCATCCTCATACCCCATTCATTTCATTTGCTTGCTTATGGGTAAGCCACGTGGCTATCCCCTTTCATGAATTTACATTTTGCTAGCCATGTGGCTATCTCCATTTGCACATATATTGCATGCATTTGCTTGCTTGTTTCATACCCGATGGAGATGGTTGTGCAACCAATCCTCACTAACCTTACATTTTACTTTATCATGGGTTAGCTGTGTGGCTTTTCCCGTTCATACATCTTGCTTGAACAATAGAACAACCGCGTGGCTGTCTCCATTCATCATACACTTTGCTTGCTGATACACCTTGCTCGTGGACTAGCAGTGTAGCTATCTCCACTTATACATCTGCCTGCTTGCGCTGAAGTGATCGTGTGATCCCTTCAAAACCTGACTTCATTCGTACTACTGGCATCTTACCCGGTGGGGCAACCGCGCGGTTGTCAGCACCAATTGCATCTTACCCATTTTTTGAAGGAGTAACTGAATGGTTGTCAGATCGACCTTCAGTTGCGGTTTCTCATTGCATAGTACCCAGTGGGGCAACCACGCGGTTGTCAGTACTAATTGCATATTACCCATTTTTTGAAGGAGTAACTGAACGGTTGTTTGATCGACCTTCAGTTGCGGCCTCTCGTGAAGCTGGCTGTGTAACTAACCTTCACTCATTTGCATCATTCATCTCATGTTCACATTTCACTGCACATCACTGCAATACTTGCTCACTTTTAAAGGAGTAACTGACACGGTTGTCTGATCAACTATCAGTTGCGGCCTCCTGTGAAACAAGTCTTGCACACTTCATACACTGCATAGCACTGCAATACTTGCTCACTCTTAAAGGAGTAACTGACACGGTTGTCTGATCAACTATCAGTTGCGGCCTCCTGTGAAACAAGTCTTGCACACTTGACCGCACAGCACTGCAATACTTGCTCACTCTTAAAGGAGTAATTGACACGGTTGTCTGATCAACCATTAGTTGCGGCCTCCTGTGAAACAAGTCTTGCACACTTCATACACTACACTGCAATACTTGCTCACTCTTAAAGGAGTAATTGACACGGTTGTCTGATCAACCATCAGTTGCGGCCTTCTGTGAAACAAGTCTTGCACACTTCATACACTGCACTGCACAACTTGCCCACTCTTAAAGGAGTAACTGACACGGTTGTCTGATCGACCATCAGTTGCGGCCTCTTGTGAAACCGGTTTTGCAACAAACATCACTCACTTGCAGCTCACCTACTTGCATAATGCACCCCGCTAGTTGGTCGTGTGATCGATTAGCAGGCAGCTTCATACACCATAACACTTCCCAATCCCTAGCAAGTGCCGACTTGGCATGAGCGCACCCTTCCTTTGTCACCCATCAGTCATCCAGCCCTTGGTAAGCAGTCTAAGTAGATTTTATCTTTTCCTCTATCTTCTCTCAGGTTTTCTTCACACACGCGTGCAAAATTAAAGCGTTATCAGCCTTTGTCGTTCACGTGCCCGCACCCTCCGACAAAGTGGGGCAACTGTAAACACCCCAATTTTGCACCCCCTTAATCACCTTGCACACCTCTAAAAACCCTTTAAAAATTCCATTTTTAAAACCATCTTTCCATGTGCTTCGATTTCCGAGAAATGCCCCACAGGTAAAAATACACAAAATTCCCCTCGGGTGAAAAATGACCAAAATACCCCTCGGTGAAAAATGATCAAAATGCCCTGAAAAAGTGCTGAAAAGTTTTCATTTTGTTTAAAATGATTTTATAAATTTTTTGATCAATTTTGGCTATTTTTGGAGTTGAATCGGACTTAAAATGGTTGAAAAATGACCGAAATGCCCCTATAGCGTAAAATGACCAAAACGCCCTTGAAAAGTGCTGAAAAATCCATGTTTTATCTCGAACATTTTTCTGGATTTTATCAGCTCAATTTTGACTATTCATGGGCTCAGAATAAGCTTAAAACGACAAAAACAATTTCTCGGCAAATAGGAGCATAAACAAAAAAAATCCAAAAAAACTCATTTTTGAAGACCCAAACAGGCCCTAAGGGGCAAGCTCTCCCTTTTAAAAGGCGCGGGACCATGTGGGCCCCACTTGTACAGTAAACTTCATTTTTAATATCTTTATTTGCTAAATAATAAAATATTGTAAATCGCGCCTTTTTAAAAGGCGCGGATTTAGAAATATCTCATTGCCGACGGGTTGCCGACTCACTGTTCATATCGCTTTACTATTCATTAAAATATAGTAAATCGCGCCCTTTAAAAAGGTGCGGACCTCGTTTTGAAAAACTATAAATACCCCCATCCCTTCCTTCATTCTATATTCCTTTCCACTTGCTCTCTTCTCTCTCCTCTTTCGAAAATCTCCCTTTTGGCGTCGGTGATCCCGGGAATTCGATTTCGAAGAATCGTTCTCGGGAGCACTTATTTCAGAGATTCTTTTGGGTTTCCCGGAAGGTAATATCGCCGAACCCTGACGTTTGCTTAGTCGTTTATTAGTTTTAATTATTTTATTATTTTTAAATACTTAGACTGCTTACCCTGTCGAACCCTTGCCCGGTTTTACTTAAACCCGGCTTTCCCTGTCGAATCCTTGCCCGGTTTTACTTAAACCCGGCTTACCCTGTCGAACCCCTGCCCGATTTTACTCAAAACCCGGCTTACCCTGTCAAACCCCTGCCCGGTTTTATTCAAACCCGGCTTACCCTGTCCAACCTTTGCCCGGTTTTATTCAAACCCGGCTTACCCTGTCGAACCTCTGTCCGAACTTCGGTTCAAACAAACCATACCCTGTCGAAACCCTGTCCGAATCTCGGCTCAAACCTTGATTCAAAACTTCACCTAAACCCTACCTAAACCCTAATCAAACCCTGTTTTAAATCCCATCAAACCCTAAACCCAGAGGCTCCTTGACATGAGCTAAAACTGTCCAAGTGCTCCTTGACATGAGCCAAAACTGTCCAAACGCTCCTCAGCACGAGCTTAAAAGGTCACCTCGCTCCTCTAACTGGAGCAAAAACCCCTGAACCATTCAAAAACACCCTAACATCCAAATACCAATCTCAGCTTGTCAAACACCCATAATCTAAACACCCAACAAATCAAACTACCAACTACCCATCTGGAACTACGTGTGGCTTGATTCCAGTGACTGTGGATACGTAGGCAACCCTGATCGGGTTCAGCTCACCTAGGATAGAACCCCTATCCTGTCCCGGCCTACTTTAACATGTACATTACTGTTCATACAATATTTGTCAAGCATATAGATGAAATACAAGTTTCTCTTATGGTTTCCCCACTTTAATTCAGACTTAAGGAGTAGGTAACCATCTCCGGATGGGAGTTTAGGGGTGCCTAACACCATCCCCTGACTCAAATGAACCCTTACCTTGAACTCTATTTCCAGACTAAAGCCTTATCCAATCTTTTAAGGGACCCTATTTTCCCTCACAATCTAAATAGGTGGCGACTCTCTCTTTTCAACATTTTTAACACTATTCCTCCTCGTGTTCAATCCAGATCGGGAGTGGGGGTTAACATCCCGGGTCTAAGAGCCCCTCGGTCAGGCTCTCGGCCATGATGCATCAGGCTCCCGATCATGGTGTGTCAGGCTCTCGGCCATGATGCATCAGGCTCTCCGAGAGCCTGATGCAACATGGCCGTGAGCCTGATGGAGGGGTTGATGCAACATGACCGGGAGCCTGATGCAACATGAATGAGAGCCTGATGCATCATAGCCGAGGGCCTGTCTGAGAGCCTAATGCATCATGGCCGAGAGCATGACGCATCATGACCGGGAGCCTGATGCAACTTGACTGACAACTTGTCCGGGAGCTTGATGCATCATTGCCGTGAGCCTGTCCGGGAGCCTTAACCATCATGGCCGAGATCCTGACGGAGGGGTTGATGTAACATGACCGGGAAGCTGATGCATCATGCCCAAGAGCCTGTCCGGTAGCCTAATGCATCATGACCGAGATCCTGACTTAGGGGCTGAGGCAACATGACAGTGAGCCTGATGTATTATGGACGAGAGCCTGTCCGGGAGCCTGATGTATCATGGACGAGAGCCTGTCCGGGAGCCTGATGCATCATGGCCGAGATCCTGACCGAGGGGCTGATGCAAATTGACCGGGAGCCTGATGCATCATGGCCGAGAGCCTGACCGAGTGGCTGAAGCAAGATGACCAGGAGCCTGATGCATCATGGCCGAGAGCCTGATGCAACATGACTGGGAGCCTGATGCAACATGACCGGGAGCCCGATGCATCATGGCCGAGAGCCTATCCGGGAGCCTGATGTATCATGGCCGAGAGCTTGACCCAGACCCTGATGCAACATGATCGGGAGTATGATGCATCATGGTTGAAAGCCTGTTGCAACATGTCCGGGAGCCTGATATATCATGGCCGAGAGCCTGTCCGGGAGCCTGATGTATCATGGCCGAGAGCCTGACCGAGAGCCTGATACAACAGGACCGGGAGGATGATGCATCATGGTCGAGAACCTGTCCGGGAGCCTAATGCATCATGATCACGAGCCTGACCGAGAGCCTGATGCAACATGATCGGGTGCCTGATGCAACATGGCCGAGAGGCTGACCGAGAAGCTAATACAACATGACTGGGAGCCTGATGCATCATGGCCGAGAGCCTGTCCAAGAGGCTGATGCATCATGGCCGAGATCTTGACCAAGAGGTTGATGCAACATTACCGGGAGCCTGATCCATCATGGCCGAGAGCCTACCGAGAGGCTGATGCAACATGACCGGGAGCCTGATGGATCATGGGAGAGAGCCTGTCTGGGAGCCTGATGAATCTTGGCCGAGATCCAGACGGAGGGGATGATGCAACATGAACGGGAGCATGATGCATCATGGCCAAGAGTCTGACCGAGAGGCTGATGCGACATGACCGGGAGCATGATTCATCATGGCCGAGGGCCTGTCCGGGAGCCTGATGCATCATGGCTGAGAGCCTGTCCGGGAGCCTGATCCATCATGACCGGGAAGCTGATGCATCTTGGCGGAGAGCCTGTCCGGGAGCCGGATGCATCATGGCCGAGTTCCTGACGGAGGGGGTGATGCAACATGACTGAGAGCATGAAGCATCATTGCCGGGAGCCTAACCGATAGGCTGATGCAACATGACCTGGAGCATGATGCCTCATGGCCGTGGGCCTACCCGGGAACTTGATGCATCATGGCCGAGAGGCTGATGCAACATGACCGGGAGCATGATGTATCATGGCCGAGAGCCTGACCGAGAGGCTACTGTAACATGACCGGGAGCATGATGCGTATTGGCCGTGGCCCTATCCGGGAGCCTGATGCATCATGGCCGTGAGCATGGCCGAGGGGCTGATGCAACATGACCGGGAGCCTGATGTATAATGGCCGATAGCCTGTCCGGGGGTCTGATGCATCATGGCTGAGATCCTGATGGAGGGGTTGATGCAACATGACCGGGAAGCTGATGCTTCATGGCCGAGAGTCTGTCCGGTAGCCTAAGGCATCAGGGATGAGATCCTGACCGACGTGCTGAGGCAACATGACCAGGAGCCTGTCCGGGAGCCTGATTCATCATGGCCGGGAGCCTATCCGGGAGCCTGATGCATCATGGCCGAGATCTTGAACGAGAGGCTGATGCAACATGACTGAGAGCCTGATGCATCATAGCCGAGGGCCTGTCCGAGAGCCTAATGCATCATGTCCGAGAGCCTGACGCATCATGACCAGGAGCCTGATGCAACTTCACTGTCAACTTGTCCGGGAGCTTGATGCATCATTACCGTGAGCCTGTCCGGGAGCCTTATGCATCATTGTCGAGATCCTGACGGAGGGTTAATGCAACATGACCGGGAATCAGATGCATCATGGCCAAGAGCCTGTCCGGTAGCCTAATGCATCATGGCCGAGATCCTGACTGAGGGGATGAGGTAACATGACCGTGAGCCTGATGTATTATGGACGAGAGCCTGTCCGGGAGCCAGATGTATCATGGACGAGAGCCCGTACGGGAGCCTGATGCATCATGGCCGAGATCGTGACCGAGGGGCTGATGCAAAACGACCGGGAGCCTGATGTATCATGGCTGAGAGCCTGACCGAGAGGCTGATGCAAGACGACCAGGAGCCTGAAGCATCATGGCCGAGAGCCTGATGCAACATGACCGGGAGCCTGATGCAACATGTCCGGGAGCCTGATCTATCATGGCCGAGATCCTGACGGAGGAGCTGACGCAACATGACCGGGAGCATGATGCATCAAGGCCGAGAGCCTGTTCAGGAGCCTGATGCATCATGACCGAGTGCCTGACCGAGAGCCTGATGCAACATGACCGGGAGCCTGATGCAACATGGCCGGGAGCATGATGCCTCATGGTTGAGAGCCTGATGCAACATGACGGGGAGCATGATGCCTCATGGTCGAGAGCCTGTCCGGGAGCCTAAGGCATCATGATCGAGAGCCTGACCGAGAACCTGATGCAACATGAGCGGGAGCCTGATGCAACATGGCCGAGAGCCTGACTAGGAGGCAAATGCAACATGAGCGGGAGGCTGATGCATCATGGCCGAGAGTCTGTCCGGGAGGCTGATGTATCATGGCCGAGAGGCTGCTGCAACATGACCGGTAGCCTGATCCATCATGGCCGAGAGCCTGACCGAGAGGCTGATGCAACATGATCGGGAGCCTGATCCATCATGGCCGAGAGCCTGACCGAGAGGCTGATGCAACATGATCAGGAGCCTGATCCATCATGGCCGAGAGCCAGTCCGAGTGGCTGATGCAACATGCCCGGGAGCATGATGCCTCTCGGACGTGGGCCTATCCGGGAACCTGAGGCATCATGGTCGAGAGCCTGACCGAGGGGCTGATGCAACATAACCGGGAGTATGATGCATCATTGTCGAGATCCTGGCGAAGGGGCTGATGCAACATGACCTGGAGCATGATGCATCATGGCCGAGAGCCTGACCGAGAGGCTAGTGCAGCATGACCGGGAGCCTGATCCATCATGGCCGAGAGCCTGTCCGGGAGCCTGATGCACCATGGCCGGGAGCTTGACCGAGGGGCTGATGCAACATGATCGGGAGCCTGATCCATCATGGCCGAGAACCTGTCCAGGAGCCTGTTGCATTATGGCCGAGATCCTGACGGAGGGGCTGATGCAACATGACCGGTAAGCTGATGCATCATGGCCGAGTGCTTGTCCGGTAGCCTAATGCATCATTGCCGAGATCCTGGCCGAGGGGCTGAGGCAACATGAACGGGAGCCTGAGGCATTTTGGACGAGAGCCTGTCTGGGAGCTTGATGCATCATGGATGAGAGCCTGTCCGGGAGCTTGATGCATTATGGCCGAGATTCTGACCGAGGGGCTGATGAAAAATGACCGGGAGCCTGATGTATCGTGGCCGAGAGCCTGACCGAGAGGCTGATGCAAGATGACCAGGAGCTTGATGCATCAAGGCCGAGCGCCTGATGCAACTTGACCCGGAGCCTGATGCAACATGACTGGGAGCCTGATGCATCAAAGCCGAGAGCCTGTCCGAGGGGTTGAGGCAACATGACTGGGAGCCGGATGTATTATGGACGAGAGGCTGTTTGGGAGCCGGATGCATCATTGACGAGAGCCTGTCCGGGATCCTGATGCATCGTTTCTGAGATCCTGACCCAGGGGCTGATGCAAAATGACCGGGGAGCCTGATGCATAATGGCCGAGAGCCTGACCGAGAGGCTGATGCAACATGACCGGGAGCATGATGCATCATGGCCGAGAGCCTGATGCAACATGACCGGGGGCCTGATACAACATGACCGGGAGCCTTATGCATCGTGGCCAAGAGCCTGTACGGTAGCCTAATGCATCATGGCCAAGATCCCACCTTAGGGACAGGGCAACATGACCTTGAGCCTGATGCATTATGGACAAGAGCCTGTACGGTAGCCTAACGCATCTTGGCCGAGATCCTGACCGAGGGGCTGATGAAAATTGACCAGGAGCCTGATGCATCATGGCCGAGAGCCTGACCGAGAGGCTGAAGCAAGATGACCAGGGGCCTGATGCATCATGGCCGAGAGTCTGATGCAACATGACTGGGTGCCTGATGGAACATGACCAGGAGCCTGATGCATCATGGCCGAGAGCCTGTCCGGGTGCCTGATGTATCATTGCCGAGAGCCTGACCGAGAGCCAGATTCAACATGACCGGGAGCAGGATGCATCATGGTTGAGAGCCTGACGCAACACGACCGGGAGCATGATGCATCATGGCCGAGAGCCTGCACTGGAGCCTGATGTATCATGGCCGAGAGCCTGATGCAACATGACCGGGAGCATGATGCCTCATGGTCGAGAGCTTGTCCGGGAGCCTAATGCATCATGATCGAGAGCCTGACCGAGAGCCTGATGCAACACGACCGGGAGCCTGATGCAATATGGCTGAGAGCCTGACCGAGAGGCTAATGCAACATGATTAGGAGCCTAATGCATCATTGCCGAGAGCCTGTCCGGGAGGCTGTTGCATCATGGCCGAGATCCTGACCGAGAGGCTGCTGCAACATGACTCGGAGCCTGATCCATCATGTCCGGGAGCCTGACTGAGAGGCTGATGCAACATGACCGGGAGCCTGATGCATCATGGCAGAGAGCCTATCCGGGTGCCTGATGCATCTTGGCCGAGATCCTGACGGAGGGGATGATGCAACATGAACGGGAGCATAATGCAACATGGCCGAGAGCCTGACCGAGAGGCTGATGCAACATGACCGGGAGCATGATTCATCATGGCCGAGAGCCTCATCGAGCGGTTGATGCAACATGACCGGGAGGCTGATGCATCTTGGCCGAGAGCTTGTCCAGGAGCCTGATGCAACATGGCCGAGTTCATGACGGAGGGGCTGACGCAACATGACTGGGAGCATGATGCATCGTGGCCGGGAGCCTATCCGATTGGCTGATGCAACAAGACCGGGAGCATGATGCCTCATGGCCGTGGGCCTATTCGGGAACCTGAGGCATCATGGCCGAGAGGCTGATGCAACATGACCGGGAGCATGATGTATCATGGCCGAGAGCCTGACCGAGAGACTACTGTAACATGACCGGGAGCATGATGCGTGTTGGTCGTGGCCCTATCCAAGTGCCTAATGCATCATGGCCGTGAGCCTGACAGAGGGGCTGATGCAACATGACCGGGAGCCTAGAGCATAATGGCCGATAGCCTGTCCGGGAGTCTGATGCATCATGGATTAGATCCTGATTGAGGGGTTGATGCAACGTGACCGGGAAGCTGATGCTTCATGGCCGAGATTCTGTCCGGTAGCCTAATGCATCAGGGATGAGATCCTGACCGAGGTCCTGAGGCAACATGACCGTGAGCCTGTCCGGGAGCCTGATGAATCATGGACGAGGGCCAGTCCGGGCTACTGATGCATGATGACCGAGATCCTGACCGAGGGGCTGATGCAAAATGACCGGGAGCCTGATGCATAATGGCCGAAAGCCTGACCGAGAGGCTGATGCAACATGACTGGGTGCCTGGTGCATCATGGTAGAGTGCCTGATGCAACATGACCGGCATCCTGATGCAACATGACCGGGAGCTTGATGCATCATGGCCGGGAGCCTATCCGAGAGCCTGATGCATCATAGCCGAGATCCTGATCGTGAGGCTGATGCAACATGACTGAGAGCTTGATGCGTCGTAGCCGAGGGCCTGTCTGAGAGCTTGATGCATCATTGCAGCGAGCCAGTCTGGGAGCCTTATGCATCATGGCCGAGATCCTGACGGAGGGGTTGATGTAACATGACCGGGAAGCTGATGCATCATGGCCAAGATTCTGACTTAGGGGCTGAGGCAACATGACCGTAAGCCTGATGTATTATGGACGAGTGCGTGTCCGGGAGCCTGATGTAACATGGACGAGAGCCTGTCTGGGAGCCTGATGCAAATTGACCGGGAGCCTGATGCATCATGGCCAAGAACCTTACCGAGAGGCTGAATCGAGATGACCAGGAGCCTGATTCATCATGGCCGAGAGCCTGATGCAACATGACTGGGAGCCTGACGCAACATGACCGGGAGCCTGATGCATCCTGGCCGAGAGCCTGCCCGGGAGCCTGATATATCATGGCCGAGAGCCTGACCGAGAGCCTGATGCAACATTACCGGGAGCATGATGCATCATGGTTGAGAGCCTGATGCAACATGATTGGGAGCCTGATGCATCATGGCCGAGAGCCTGTCCGGGAGCCTGTCCGAGAGCCTAACCGAGAGCCTGACCGAGAGCCTGATGCAACATGGTTGGGAGCCTGATGTTTCACGGCCGAGAGCCTGACCGAGAGCCTGATGCAACATGACCGGGAGCATGATGCATCATGGTCGAGAGCCTGTCCGGGAGCTTAATGAATCATGATCGAGAGCCTGATTGAGAGCCTGATGCAACATGACCGGGAGCCTGATGCAACTTGGCTGAGAGCCTGATCGAGATGCTAATGCAACATGACTAGGAGCCTGATGCATCCTGGCCGTGAGCCTGTCCGGGTGGCTGATGCATCATGGCCGAGATCCTGACCATGTGGCTGATGCAACATGACTGGGAGCCTGATGCATCATGGCAGAGAGCCTGTCCGGGAGCCTGATGCATCTTGGCTGAGATCCTGACAGAGGGGATGATGCCACATGAACGGGAGCATGATGCATCATGGCCGAGAGCCTAACCGAGAGGCTGATGCAACATGACCTGGAGCAAGATTAATCATGGCCGAGGGCCTGTCCGGGAGCCTGATGCATCATGGCCGCGAGCCTGACCGAGGGGCTGATGCAACAAGACTGGGAGCCTGAAGCATAATGGCCTTCAGCCTGTCCGGGATTCTGACGCATCATGGCTGAGATCCTGATTGAGGGGTTGATGCAACGTGACCGGGATGCTGATGCTTCATGGTCGAGAGTCCGTCCGGTAGCCTAACGCATCAGGGATGAGATCCTGAACGAGGTGCTGAGGCAACATGACCGTGAGCCTGTCCGGGATCCTGATGCATGATGGCCGAAAGCGTGGCCGAGAGGCTGATGCAACATGACTGGGTGCCTGATGCAACATGACTGGCAGCCTGATGCAACATGACCGGGAGCCTGATGCATCATGGCCGGGAGCCTATCCGGGAGCCTGATGCATCATGGCCGAGATCCTGACCGAGTGGCTGATGCAACATGACTGAGAGCCTGATGCATCATAGCCGAGGGCCTGTCTGAGAGCTTGATGCATCATTGCCGCGAGCCTATCCAGGAGCCTTATTCATCATGTCCGAGATCCTGATGGAGGGGTTGATGTAACATGACAGGGAAGCTGATGCATCATGTCCTAGATCCTGACTTAGGGGCTGAGGCAACATGACCGTGAGCCTGATGTATTATGGACGAGAGCGTGTCCGGGAGCCTGATGTTACATGGACGAGAGCCTGTCAGGGAGCCTAGTGCATCATGGCCGAGATCCTGACCGGGAGCCTGATTCATCATGGCCAAGAGCCTGACCGAGAGGGTGAATCAAGATGACCAGGAGCCTGATGCATCGTGGCCGAGAGCCAGATGCAACATGACTGGGAGCCTGATGCAACATGATCGGGAGCCTGATGCATCATGGCCGAGAGCCTGTCCGGGAGCCTGATGTATCATGGCCGGGAGCCTGACCGAGAGCCTGATGCAACATGACCGGGAGCGTGATGCATCATGGCCGAGAGCCTGACTGAGAGCTTGATGCAACACGACTGGGAGCATGATGCATCAAGATCGATAGCCTGACTGAGAGCCTGATGCAACATGACCGGGAGCCTGATGCGACATGGCCGAGAGCCTGTCCGAGATGCTAATGCAACATGACTGGGAGCCTGATGCATCATGGCCGAGAGCCTGTCCGGGAGGCTGATGCATCAGGGCCGAGATCCTGACCAAGAGGCGGATGCAACAAGACTGGGAGCCTGATCGATCATGGCCGAGAACCTCACCGAGAGGCTAATGCAACATGACCGGGTGCCTGATGCATCATGGCAGAGAGCCTCTCCGGGAGCCTGATGCATCTTGGCTGAGATCCTTACGGAGGGGATGATGCAACATGAACGGGAGCATGATGCATCATGGCCGAGAGCCTGACCGAGAGGCTGATGCAACATGACTGGGAGCATGATTCATCATGGCCGAGGGCCTGCCCGGTAGCCTGATGCATCATGGCCGTGAGCCTGACCGAGGGGCTGATGCAACATGACCGGGAGCCTGAAGTATAAAGGCCGATAGCCTTCCGGGAGTCTGATGCATCATGGCTGAGATCCTGATTGAGGGGTTGATGCAACGTGACCGGGAAGCTGATGCTTCATGGCCGGGAGTCTGTCCAGTAGCCTAATGCATCAGGGATGAGATCCTGACCGAGGTACTGAGGTAACATGACCGTGAGCCTGTCCGGGAGCCTGATGCATCATGGATGAGGGCCTGTCCGGGATCCTGATGCATGATGGCCGAGATCCTGACCGAGGGGCTGATGCAAAAGGACCGGGAGCCTATAGCATAATGGCCGAAAGCCTAACCGAGAGGCTGATGCAACATGACTGGGTGCCTGATGCATCATGGCCGAGTGCCTGATGCAATATGACTGCCAGCCTGATGCAACATGACCGGGAGCCTGATCCATCATGGCTGGGAGCCTATCCGGGAGCCTAATGCATCATGGCTGTGATCCTGACCGAGAGGCTGATGCAACATGACCGAGAGCCTGATGCATCATAGCCGAGGGCATTTTTGAGAGCTTGATGCATCATTGCCGTGAGCCTGTCCGGGAGCCTTATGCATCATGGCCGAGATCCTGACAGTGGGGTTGATGTAACATGACCGGGAAGCTGATGCATCATGGCCAAGATCCTGACTTAGTGGCTGAGGCAACATGAACGTGAGCCTGATGTATTATGGACGAGAGCGTGTCCGGGAGCCTGATGTAACATGGACGAGAGCCTGTCCGGGAGCCTGATGCATCATGGCCGAGATCCTGACAGAGGGGCTGATGCAAATTGACCGGGAGCCTGATGCATCATGGCTAAGAGCCTGACCGAGAGGATGAATCAAGATGACCAGGAGCCTGATGCATCATGGCCGAGAGCCTGATGCAACATGACTGGGAGCCTGATGCAACATGACCGGGAGCCTGATCCATCATGGCCGAGAGCCTGTCCGGGAGCCCGACTGAGAGCCTGGTGCAACATTACCGGGAGCATGATGCATCATGGTTGAGAGCATGATGGAACATGATTGGGAGCCTGATGCATCATGGCCGAGAGCCTGTCCGGGAGCTTGATGTATCATGGCCGAGAGCCTGACTGAGAGCCTGATGCAACATGACCGGGAGCATGATGCATCATGGTCGAGAGCCTGAGTGAGAGCCTGATGCAACATGACCGGGAGCCTGATGCAACATGGCCGAGAGCCTGACCGAGATGCTAATGCAACATGACTGGGAGGCTGATGCATCATGGCCGAGAGCCTGTCCGGGAGGCTGATGCATCATGGCCGAGATCCTGACCAAGAGGCTGATGCAACTTGACTGGGAGCCTGATCCATCATGGTCGAGAGCCTCACCGAGAGGCTGATGCAACATGACCGGGAGCCTGATGCATCATGGGAGAGAGCCTGTCCGGGAGCCTGATGCATCTTGGCTGAGATCCTGATGGACGGGATGATGCAACATGAACGGGAGCATGATGCATCATGGCCGAGAGCCTGACCGAGGGGCCTGTCCGGGAGCCTGATGCATCATGGCCGAGTGCCTGATAGAGCGGTTGATGCAACATGACCGGGAGGCTGATGCATCTTGGCCGAGAGCCTGTCCGGGAGCTAGATTCATCATGGCCGAGATCCTGACGGAGGGGCTAATACAACATGACTGGGAGCAAGATGCATCATGGCCGGGAGCCTATCCGATAGGCTGATGCAATATGACAAGGAGCATGATGCCTAATGGCCGTGGGCCAATCCAGGAACCTGAGGCATCATGGTCGAGAGCCTGACCGAGAGGCTACTGTAACATGACCGGCATCATGGCCGAGGGCCGTGGGCCTATCCGGGAGCATGACGTATCATGGCCGAGAGCCTGACCGAGAGGCTACTGTAACATGACCGGGAGCATGATGCGTATTGGCCGTGGCCCTATCCGGGAGCATGATGTATCATGGCCGTGAGCCTGATAGAGGGGTTGATGCAACATGACCGGGAGCCTGATGCATAATAGCCGATAGCCTAACCGATGCCTGATGCATCATGGCCGAGTGCCTGATGCAACATGACTGGCTGCCAGATGCAACATGATCGGGGGCCTGATGCATCATGGCCGGGAGCCAATCCGGGAGCCCGATGCATCATGGCCGAGATCCTAACCGAGAGGCTGATGCAACATGACTGAGAGCCTGATGCATCATAGCCGAGGGCCTGTCTGAGTGCCTAATGCATCATGGCCGAGAGCCTGACGCATCATGACCGGGAGCTTGATGCAACTTGACTGACAACTTGTCCGGGAGCTTGATGCATCATTGCCGTGAGCCTGTCCGGGAGCCTTAAGCATCATGGCCGAGATCCTGACGGAGGGGTTGATGTAACCTGCCCAGGAAGCTGATGCATCATGGCCAAGAGCCTGTCCGGTAGCCTAATGCGTCATGGCCGAGATCCTGACTTAGGGGCTGAGGCAACATGACCGTGAGCCTGATGTAATATGGACGAGAGCCTGTCCGGGAGCCTGATGTATCATGGACAAGAGCCTGTCCGGGAGCCTGATGCATAATGGCCGAGAACCTGACCGAGGGGCTGATGCAAATTGACCGGGAGCTTGATGCATCACGGCCGAGAGCCTGACCAAGAGGCTGAAGCAAGATGACCAGGAGCCTGATGCATCATGGCCGAGAGCCTGAAGCAACATGACTGGGAGCCTGATGCAACATGACCGGGAGCCTGATGCATCATGGCCGAGAGCCTGTCCGAGAGCCTGATGTATCATGGCTGAGAGCCTGACCGAGAGCCTGATGCAACATGACCGGGAGTATGATGCATCATGGATAAGACTCTGATGCAACATGACTGGGAGCCTGATGCATCATGGTCGAGAGCCTGTCCGGGAGCCTGATGTATCATGGCCGAGAGCTTGACCGAGAGCCTGATCCAACATGACCGGGAGCATGATGCATCATGGTCGAGAGCCTGTTCGGGAGCCTAATGCATCATGATCGAGAGCCTGACCGAGAGCCTGATGCAACATGACCGGGAGCCTGATGCAACATGGCCGAGAGCCTGACCGAGAGGCTAATGGAACATGACTGCGAGCCTGATGCATCATGGGCGAGAGCCTGTCCGGGAGGATGATGCATCAAGGCCGAGATCCTGACCAAGAAGCTGATGCAACATGACCGGGAGTATGATGCATCATGGCAGAGAGCCTGTCCGGGAGCCTGATGCATCTTGGCCGAGATCCTGACGGAGGGGATGAAGCAACATGAACGGGAGCATGATGCATCATGGCCGAGAGTCTGACCGAGAGGCTGATGGAACATGACTGGGAGCATGATTCATCATGGCCGAGGGCCTGTCCGGGAGCCTGATGCATCTTGGTCGAGTTCCTGACGGAGGGGCTGATGCAACATGACTTGGAGCCTGATGCATTAGGCTCCCGGGCAGGCTCTCGACCATGATGAATCATGCTCTCGGTCATGTTGCATCAGCCTCTCGGTCAGACTCTCGGCCATGATGCATCATGCTCCCTTTCATATTGCATCATCCGATAGGCTATCCGGGAGCCTATCCGATAGGCTGATGCAACATGACCGGGAGCATGATGCCTCATGGCCGTGGGCCTATCCGGGAACCTGAGGCATCATGGCCGAGAGGCTGATGCAACATGACCAGGAGCATGATGTATCTTGGCCGAGAGGCTGACCAAGAGGCTATTGTAACATGACCGGGAGCATGATGCGTATTGGCCGTGAGCCTGATGGAGGGGTTGATGCAACATGACCGGGAGCCTGATGCATAATGGCCGATAGCCTGTCCGAGAGTCTGATGCATCATTGCTGAGATCCTGATGGAGGGGTTGATGTAACATGACCGGGAAGCCGATGCTTCATGGCCGAGAGTCTGTCCGGTAGCCTAATGCATCAGGGATGAGATCCTGACCGAGGTGCTGAGGCAAGATGACCAGGAGCCTGTCCGGAAGCCCGATGCATCATGGACGAGAGCCTGTCCGGGATCCTGAAGCATCGTGGCTAAGATCCTGACCGAGGGGCTAATGCAAAATGATCGGGATCCTGATGCATAATGGCCGAGAGCCTGACCGATAGGCTGATGCAACATGACTGGGTGCCTGATGCATCATGGACGAGAGCCTGATGCAACATGACCGGCAGCCTGATGCAAAATGACCGGGATCCTGATGCATCATGGCCGAGATCCTGATGCATCATGGCCGAGATCCTGACTGAGAACCTGATGCAACATGACTGAGAGCCTGATGCATCATAACCGAGGGCCCGTCTGAGAGCCTAATGCATCATGGCCGAGAGCCTGACGCATCATGACCGGGAGCCTCATGCAACTTGACTGACAACTTGTCCGGGAGCTTGATGCATCATTGCCGTGAGCCTGTCCGGGAGCCTTATGCATCATGGACGAGATCCTGATGGAGGGGTTGATGCAACATGACCGGGAAGCTGATGCATCATGGCCAAGAGTCTGTCCAGTAGCCTAATGCATCATGGCCGAGATCCTGACTTAGGGGCTGAGGCAACATGACCGTGAGCCTGATGTATTATGGACGAGAGCTTGTCCGGGAGCCAGATGTATCATGGACAAGAGCCTGACCGGGAGCCTGATGCATCATGGCCGAGATCCTGACCGAGGGGCTGATGCAAATTGACCGGGAGCCTGATGTATTATTGCCGAGACCTTGACCGAGAGGCTGATGCAAGACGACCAGGAGCCTGATGTATCATGGCCGTGACCCTGATGCATCATGACCGGGTGCCTGATGCAACATGACCGGGAGCCTGATGCATCATGGCCGAGAGCCTGTCCGGGAGCCTGATGTATCATGGCCGAGATCCTGACGTAGGGGCTGATGCAACATGACCGGGAGCATGATGCATCATGGCCGAGTGCATGTCCGGGAGCCTGATGCATCATGACCGAGTGCCTGACCGAGAGCCTGATACAATATGACCGGGAGCCTAATGCATCACGGCCAAGAGCCTGACCGAGAGGCTGATGCAACATGACTGAGAGCCTGATGCATCATAGCCGAGGGCCTGTCTGAGAGCTTGATGCATCATTGCCGTGAGCCTGTCCGGGAGCCTTATGCATCATGGCCGAGATCCTGACGGAGGGGTTGATGTAACATGACCGGGAAGCTGACGCGTCATGGCTAAGATCTTGACTTAGGGGCTGAGGCAACATGACCGTGAGCCTGATGTATTTTGGGCGAGAGCGTGTCCGGGAGCCTGATGTAACATGGACGATAGAATGTCCGGGAGCCTAACCGAGGGGCTGATGCAAATTGACCGGGAGCCTGATGCATCATGGCTAAGAGCTTGACCGAGAGGCTGAATCAAGATGACCAGGAGCTTGATGCATCATGGCCGAGAGCCTGATGCAACTTGACTGGAAGCCTGATGCAACATGACCGGGAGCCTGATGCATCATGGCCGAGAGCCTGTCCGGGAGCCTGACCGAGAGCCTGATGCAACATTACCGGGAGCATGATGCATCATGGTTGAGAGCCTGATGCAACATGATTGGGAGCCTGATGCATCATGGCCGAGAGCCTGTCCGGGAGCCTGATGTATCATGGCCGAGAGCCTGATGCAACATGACCGGGAGCATGATGCATCATGGTCGAGAGCCCGTCCGGGAGCCTAATGCATCATGATCAAGAGCTTGAGTGAGAGCCTGATACAACATGACCGGGTGCCGGATGCAACATGGCCGAGAGCCTGACCGAGATGCTAATGCAACATGACTGGGAGCCTGATGCATCATGGCCGAGAGCCTGTCCGGGAGGCTGATGCATCATGGCCGAGATCCTGACCTAGTGGCTGATGCAACATGACTGGGAGCCTGATCCATCCTGGTCGAGAGCCTCACCGAGAGGCTAATGCAACATGACCGGGAGCCTGATGCATCATTGCAGAGAGCCTGTCCGGGAGCCTGATGCATCTTGGCTGAGATCCTGACGGAGGGGATGATGCAACATGAACGGGAGCATGATGCATCATGGCCGAGAGCCTGACTGAGAGGCCTGTTCGGGAGCCTGATGCATCATGGCCGAGTGCCTGATAAAGCGGTTGATGCAACATTACCGGGAGGCTGATGCATCTTACCTGAGAGCCTGTCCGGGAGCTTGATACATCATGGCCGAGTTCCTGATGGAGGGGCGAATGCAACATGACTGGGAGCAAGATGCATCATGGCCGGGAGCCTATCCGATAGGCTGATGCAACATGACCGGGAGCATGATGCCTAATGGTCGTGGGCCTATCCGGGAGCATGACGTATCATGGCCGAGAGCCTGACCGAGAGGCTACTGTAACATGACCGGGAGCATGATGCGTATTGGCCGTGGCCCTATCCGGGAGCATGATGTATCATGGCCGTGAGCCTGATAGAGGGGTTGATGCAACATTACCGGGACCCTGATGCATAATGGCGGATAGCCTGTCCGGGAGCCTGATGCGTAATAGCTGATAGCCTGACCGAGAGGCAGATGCAACATGACTGGGTGCCTGATGCATCATGGCCGAGAGCCTGATGCAACAAGACCGGCTGCCAGATGCAACATGACCTGGAGCCTGATGCATCATGGCCGGGAGCCTATCCGGGAGCCTGTTGCATTATGACCGAGATCCTGACCGAGGGGCTGATGCAAATTGACCGGGAGCCTGATGCATCATGGCCGAGAGCCTGACCGAGAGGCTGAAGCGAGATGAATAGGAGCCTGATGCATCATGGCCGAGAGCCTGATGCAACATGACTGGGAGCCTGATGCAACATGACCGGGAGCCTGATGCATCATGGCCGAGAGCCTGTCCGAGGGCCTGATGCAACGTGACCGGGAGTATAATGCATCATGGTTGAGACTCTGATGCAACATGACCGGGAGCCTGATGCATCACGGCCGAGAGCCTGTCCGGGAGCCTGATGTATCGTGGCCGAGAGCCTGACCGAGAGCCTGATGCAACATGACCGGGAGCATGATGCATCATGGTCGAGAGCCTGTCCAGGAGCCTAATGCATCATGATTGAGAGCCTGACCGAGAGCCTGATGCAACATGACCGGGAGCCTGATGCAACATGGCCGAGAGCCTGACCGAGTGGCTAATGCAACAGGACTGCGAACCTGATGCATCATGGCCGAGATCCTATCCGGGAAGATGATGCATCAAGGCCAAGATCCTGACCAAGAGGCTGATGCAACATGACCGGGAGCCTGATCCATCATGGCCGAGAGCTTGACCGAGAGGCTGATGCAACATGACCGGGAGTATGATGCATCATGGCAGAGAGCCTGTCCGGGAGCCTGATGCATCTTGGCCGAGATCCTGACGGAGGGGATGATGCAACATGAACGGGAGCATGGGGCATCATGGCCGAGAGTCTGACCGAGAGGCTGATGCAACATGACCGGGAGCATGATTCATCATGGCCGAGGGCCTGTCCGGGAGCCTGATGCATCATGGCCGAGAGCCTGATGCATCATGGCCGAGAGCCTGATGCATCATGGCCGAGTTCCTGACGGAGGGGCTGATGCAACATGACTGGGAGCATGATGCGTTAGGCTCCCGGGCAGGCTCTCGACCATGATGAATCATGCTCCCGGTCATGTTGCATCAGCCACTCGGTCAGACTCTCAGCCATGATGCATCATGCTCCCGTTCATGTTGCATCTTCCGATAGGCTATCCGGGAGCCTATCCGGTAGGCTGATGCAACATGACCGGGAGCATGATGCCTCATGGCCGTGGGCCTATCCGGGAACCTGAGGCATCATGGCCGAGAGGCTGATGCAACATGACCGGGAGCATGATGTATCATGGCCGAGAGCCTGACCAAGAGGCTATTGTAACATGACCGGGAGCATGATGCGTATTGGCCGTGAGCCTGATGGAGGGGTTGATGCAACATGACGGGGAGCCTGATGCATAATGGCCGATAGCTTGTCCGAGAGTCTGATGCATTATGGCTGAGATCCAGATGGAGGGGTTGATGTAACATGACCGGGAAGCCGATGCTTCATGGCCGAGAGTCTGTCCGGTAGCCTAATGCATCAGGGATGAGATCCTGACCGAGGTGCTGAGGCAACATGACCAGGAGCCTGTCTGGAAGCCTGATGCATCATGGACGAGAGCCTATCCAGGATCCTGATGCATCATGGCCGAGAGCCTGACAGAGGGGCTGATGCGAAATGACCAGGAGCCTGATGCATAATGGCCGAGAGCCTGACCGATAGGCTGATGCAACATGACTGGGTGCCTAATGCATCATGGACGAGAGCCTGATGCAACACGACCGGCAGCCTGATAAAAAATGACCGGGAGCCTGATGCATCATGGCCGGGAGCCTGATGCATCATGGCCGAGATCCTGACTGAGAAGCTGATGCAACATGACTGAGAGCCTGATGCATCATAGCCGAGGGCCTGTCTGAGAGCCTAATGCATCATGGCCGAGAGCCTAACGCATCATGACTGGGAGCCTGTTGCAACTTGACTGACAACTTGTCCGGGAGCTTGATGCATCATTGCCGTGAGCCCGTTCGGGAGCCTTATGCATAATGGCCGAGATCCTGACGGAGGGGTTGATGCAACATGACCGGGAAGCTGATGCTTCATAGCCAAGACCCTGTCTGGTAGCCTAATGCATCATTGCCGAGATCCCGACTTAGGGGCTGAGGCAACATGACCGTGAGACATGATTGTAGTATGGACGAGAGCTTGTTGGGAGCCCTGAGTATCATGGACGAGAGCCTTGTCCCGGGTGCCCTGAGCATCGTGGCCGAGATCCTGACCGACGGCTGATGCAAAACATGACGGGGAGCCTGATGTTCTAGTATGGCAGAGAGCTTGACCGGAGAGGCTGATTGCAAGGACGACCAGGAGCTGAGCATCCATGGACGTGAGCCTGATGACAACAGACCTGATGCAACATGACCGGGAGCCTGATGCAACATGACCGGGAGCCTGATGCATCATGGCCGAGAGCCTGTCCTGGAGCCTGATGTATCATGGCCGAGATCCTGATGTAGGGGCTGATGCAACATGACCGGGAGCATGATGTATCATGGCCGAGTGCCTGTTCGGGAGCCTGATGCATCATGACCGAGTGCCTGACCGGGAGCCTGATGCAATATGACCGGGAGCCTGATGTAACATGGCTGAGATCCTGACCGAGAGCCTGATACAACATGACTGGGAGCCTGATGCATCACGGCCGAGAGCCTGTCTGGGAGGCTGATGCATCATGGCCGAGATCCTGACCGAGAGGCTGATGTAACATGACCGGGAGCCTGACGCATCATGGTCGAGAGCCTGATGCAACATGACTTAGGGAGCTTGATGCGTCAATGCCGTGACCTTGTCCGGGAGCCTTATGCTTCATGGCCGACATCCTGACGGAGGGGTTTATATAACATGACCGGGAAGCTGATGCATTATGGCCAAGAGCCTGTCCGGTAGCCTAATGCATCATGGCTGAGATCCTGACTTAGGGGTTGAGGCAACATGACCGTGAGCCTGATGTATTATGGATGAGAACCTGTTCGGGAGGCTGATGTATCATGGACGAGAGCCTGTCCGGGAGCCTGATGCATCATGGCTGAGATCCTGACCGAGGGGCTGATGCAAATTGACCGGGAGCCTGATGCATCATGGCCGAGAGCTAGACCGAGAGGCTGAAGCAAGATGACCAGGAGCCTGATGCATCATGACTGGGAGCCTGGTGCAACATGAGCGGGTGCCTGATGCATCATGGTCGAGAGCCTGTCCGGGAGCCTGTTGAATCATGGCCGAGAGGCTGATGCAATATGAACAGGGGCCTGATGCATCATAGCCGAGAGCCTGACCGAGAGGCTGATGCAACATGACCAGGAGTATGATGCATAATGGCCGAGGGCCTGTCCGGGAGCCTGATGCATCATGGCCAAGAGCCTGACCGAGCGGCTGATGCAACATGACCGGGAGGCTGATGCATAAGGGATGAGAGCCTGATCCATCGTGGCCGAGAGCCTGATCGAGTGGCTGATGCAACATGACCGAGAGGTTGATACTACATGGCCGAGAGCCTGTCCGGGAGACTGATGGATTATGACCGGGAGCCTAATCCATCATGGCCGAGAGCCTGACCGAGAGGCTTATGCAAAATTACCGGGAGCCTGATGCATCATGGCCGAGAGCCTGTCCGGGAGCTTGATGCATTGTGGCCGAGATCCTGACGGATGGGCTGATGCAGCATGATTGGGAGGATGATGCATCATGGCCGAGAGCCTGACCAAGAGGCTGATGGAACATGACCGAGAGCATGATGCATCGTGGCCGTGGGCCTGTCCGGGAGCCTGATGCTTCATGGCCGAGAGCCTGACCGAGGGGCTGATGTAATATGACCAATAGGCTGATACATCATGGCCGAGAGCCTGTCCGGGAGCCTGATGGATCATGACCGGGAGCCTGACCGAGAGGCTTATGCAACATGACCGGGAGCCTGATGCATCATGGCCGACAGGCCTGTCCGGGAGCATGATGCATCGTGGCTGAGATCCTGACTGAGGGGCTGATGCAGCATGAACGGGAGCATGATGTATTGTGGCCGAGAGCCTGACCAAGAGGCTGATGCAACATGACCAGGTGTATGATGCATAATGGTCGAGGGCCTGTCCGGGAGCCTGATGCATCATGGCCGAGAGCCTGACCGAGCGGGTGATGCAACATGACCAGGAGGCTGATGCATAATGGAAGAGAGTCTGATCCATCATGGCTGGGAGCCTGATCCATCATGGCTGAGAGGCTGACCGAGAGGCTGATGCAACATGACCGGGAGCCTGACTCATCGTGGCCGAGTGCCTGACCGTGGGGCTGATGCAACATGACCGCGAGCTTGATACATCATGGCCGAGAGCCTGTCCGAGAGCCTGATGCATCATGGCCGAGAGCCTGTTCGGGAGCCTGATGCATCATGGCTGAGAGCCTGACCGAGAGGTTGATGCAACATGGCCGGGAAGCTGATGCATTATGGCCTAGAGCCTGTCCAGTAGCTTAATGCATCATGGCCGAGATCCTGACGGAGGAGCTGAGGCAACATGACCGGGAGCCATGGGGCATCATGGACGGGAGCCTGTCCGGGATCCTGATGCATCATGGCCGGGATCTCGACCTAGGGGCTAATGCAAAATGACCGGGAGCTTGATGCATTATGGCTGAGAGCCTGACCGAGAGGCTGATGCAACGTGACCGGGAGCCTGATGCCACATCACCGAGAGCCTGTCCGGGAGCCTGTTGCATCATGGCCGAGATCCTGACCGAGCGGCTGCTGCAATATGACCAGGAGCCTGATTCATCATAGCCGAGAGCCTGATGTATCAAGGCCGAGAGCCTGTCCGGGAGCCTGATGGATCATGACCGGGAGCCTGATCCATCATGGCCGAGAGCCTGACCGAGAGGCATATGAAACATGATCGGGAGCCTGATGCATCATGGCCGAGAGCCTGACCGAGAGGTTGATGCAACATGGCCGGGAAGCTGATGCATTATGGCCTAGAGCCTGTCCAGTAGCTTAATGCATCATGGCCGAGATCCTGACGGAGGAGCTGAGGCAACATGACCGGGAGCCGGATGCATCATGGACGGGAGCCTGTCCGGGATCCTGATGCATCATGGCCGGGATCTCGACCTAGGGGCTAATGCAAAATGACCGGGAGCTTGATGCATTATGGCTGAGAGCCTGACCGAGAGGCTGATGCAACTTGACCGGGAGCCTGATGCCACATCACCGAGAGCCTGTCCGGGAGCCTGTTGCATCATGGCCGAGATCCTGACCGAGCGGCTGCTGCAATATGACCAGGAGCCTGATTCATCATAGCCGAGAGCCTGATGTATCAAGGCCGAGAGCCTGTCCGGGAGCCTGATGGATCATGACCGGGAGCCTGATCCATCATGGCCGAGAGCCTGACCGAGAGGCATATGAAACATGATCGGGAGCCTGATGCATCTTGGCCGAGAGCCTGTCCGGGAGCCTTATGCATCATGTCCGAGAGCTTGTCCGGGAGCCTGACGGAGGGGCTGATGCAGCATGACCGGGAGCATGATGCATCATGGCCGAGAGCCTGACCGGGAGGCTGATAGAACATGACCGAGAGCATGATGCTTCATGGCCATGGGCCTGTCCGGGAGCCTGATCCATCATGGCCGAGAGCCTGACCGAGAGGCTTATGAAACATGACCGGGAGCCTGATGCATTATGGCCGAGAGACTGTCCGGGAGCCTGATGCATCGTGGCCGAGATACTGATGGAGGGGCTGATGGACCATGAACGGGAGCATGTTGCATCGAGGCCGAGAGCCTGACCGAGAGGTTGATGGAACATGACCGAGAGCATGATGCATAATGGCCGAGGGCTTGTGTCGGAGCCTGATGCATCATGGCCGAGAGCCTGACCCTGCGGCAGATGAACCATGACCGGGAGGCTTATGCATAATGGATGAGAGCTTGATCCATCATGGCCGGGAGCTTGATCTATTATGGCCGAGAGCCTGACCGAGAGGCTGATGCAACATGACCGGGAGCCTGATGCATCATGGCCGAGAGCTTGACCGTGCGGCTGATGCAACTTGACCGGGATGCTTATGCATAATGGATGAGAGCTTGATCCATCAGGACCGAGAGCTTGATACATCATGGTCGAGAGCCTGTCCGGGAGCCTGATGGATCATGACCGGGTGCCTGATCCATCATGGCCGAGAGCCTGACCGATAGGCTTATGCAACATTGTCGGGAGCCTGATGCATCATGGCCGAGAGCCTGTCCGGGAGCCTGATGCATCATGCCCGAGATCCTGACCGAGCGGCTGATGCAATATGACCGGGAGGCTGATGCATAATGGATGAGATCCTGTCTGAGAGCCTGATGCAACGTGGCCGAGATCCTTACGGAGGGGCAGATGCAAAATGACCGGGAGCATGATGCATCATGGCCGACAGCCTGTCCGAGTGGCTGATGCAACATGACCGAGAGCCTGATGCATAATGGCCGAGAGCATGTCCGGGAGCTTGATGCATCGTGGCCGAGATCCTGACGGAGGGGTTGATGCAACATGACCGGGAAGCTGATGCTTCATTGCCGAGGGCATGTCTGGTAGCCTAATGCATCATGGATAAGATCCTGACCGAGGTGCTGAGGCAACATGACCGGGAGCCTGTCCGGGAGCCTGATGCATCATGGACGAGAGCCTGTCCGGGAGCCTGATGCATAATGGCCGAGATCCTGACCGGGTGCCTGATATAACATGTCCAGGTGCCTGACGCATCATGGCCGAGAGCCTGTCCGGGAGCCTGATGGATCATGGCCGAGAGCCTGTTCGAGTGGCTGATGTAACATGACCGGGAGCAGGATGCCTCTTGGCCATGGGCCTATCCGGGAACCTGAGGCATCATGGCCGAGAGCTTGATCGTGGGGCTGATGCAACATGACCAGGAGTATGTTGCATCATGGCCGAGATCCTGTCGGGGGGGCTGATGCAACATGACCGGGAGCATGATGCATCATGGCCGAGAGCCTGACCGAGGGGCTAATGCAACATGACCGGGAGCCTGATGCGACATGGCCGAGAGCCTGTCCGGGAGCCTGATGCATCGTGGGCGTGAGCCTGTCTGGGAGCCTGATGTAACATGTCCGGGAGCCTGACGCATCATGGCCGAGAGCCTGTCCGGGAGCCTGATGCATCATGGCCGAGACCTGTCCGGGATGCATCATGTCCAAGATCCTGACGGAGGGGCTGATACAACATGACCGGGAGCATGATGCATCATGGCCGAGAGCCTGACAGAGAGGTTGATGCAACATGGCAGGGAAGGTGATGCATTATGGCCTAGAGCCTGTCCTAATGCATCATGGCCGAGATCCTGACGGAGGAGCTGAGGCAACATGACCGGGAGCCGGATGCATCCCTGACGAGAGCCTGTCTGGGATCCTGATGCATCATGGCCGAGATCCTGACCGAGGGGCTGATGCAAAATGTCCGGGAGCCTGATGCATTATGGCCTAGAACCTGACCGAGAGGCTGATGCAACATGACCGGGAGCCTGATACATCATGGCCGAGAGCCTGATGCAACATGACCGGGAGCATGATGCCACATGGCCGAGAGCCTGTCCGGGAGTATGTTGCATCATGCAACATGACCAGGAGACAGATGCATCATGGCCGGGAGCCTGACACACCATGACCGGGAGCCGGAAGCAACATGACTGAGAGCTTGTCCGGGAGCCTAATGCATCATTGCCGAGAGCCTGTCCGGGAGCCTGATGCATCATGGCCGAGAGCCTGACCAAGGGGCTGATGCAACATGACGGAGAGCCTGATGCATCATGGCCGAGAGCCTGACCAAGGGGCTGATGCAACATGACGGAGAGCCTGATGCATCATGGCCGAGAGCCTGTCCGGGAGCTAGATGCATCATGGCCGAGATCCTGACGGAGGGGTTGATGCAACATGACCAGGAAGCTGATGCTTCATGGCCCGAGAGCATGTCCGGTAGCCTAATGCATCATGGATGAGATCCTGACCGAGGGGCTGAGGCAACATGACCGGGAGCCTGTCCTGGAGCCTGATGCATCATGGACGAGAGCCTGTCCGGGAGCCTTATGCATAATGGCCGAGATCCTGACCGGGAGCCTGATGCAACATGACCGGGAGCCTGACGCATCATGGCCGAGAGCCTGTCCGGAGCCTGATGCGTCATGGCCGAGAGCATGTCCGAGATCCTGACGGAGGGGCTGATGCAACATGACCGGGAGCATGATGCATCATGGCCGAGAGCCATACCGAGAGGTTGATGCTACATGGCCGGGAAACTGATGCATTATAGCCTAGAGCCTGTCCGGTAGCCTAATAAATCATGGCCAAGATCCTGATGGAGGAGCCGAGGCAACATGACCGGGAGCCAGATGCATCGTGGACGAGAGCCAGTCCGGGCTCCTGATGCATCATGGCCGGGATCTTGACCGAGGGGCTGATGCAAAATGACCGGGAGCCTGATTCATTATGGTCGAGAGCCTGACCGAGAGGCTGGTGCAACATGACCAGGAGCCTGATGCATCAGGGCCAAGAGCCTGATGCAACATGACCGGGATCCTGATGCCACATAGTCGAGAGCCCGTCCGGGAGCCTGTTGCATCATGGCTGAGATCCTGACCGAGCAGCTGATGCAACATGACCTGGAGCCTGATGCATCATAGCCGAGAGTCTGTCCGAGAGCCTGATGCATCATGTCCGAGAGCCTGATTCATCATGGCCGAGAGCCTGACACACCATGACCGGGAGCCTGATGCAACAAGATTGAGAGCTTGTCCGGGAGCCTAATGCATCATTGCCGAGAGCTTGTCCGGGAGTCTGATGCATCATTGCCGAGAGCCTGACCGAGGGGCTTATGCAAGATGACCGAGAGCCTGATACATCATGGCCGAGAGCCTGTCCGGGAGCTTGATGGATCATGACTGGGAGCCTGATTGAGCCTGATTGATGGATCATGACCGGGAGCATGATGGATCACGACCGTGAGGCTTATGCAACATGACCGAGAGCCTGATTGAGAGGCTTATGCAACATGACCGGGAGCCTGATGCATCATGGCTGAACGCCTATCCGGGAGCCTGATGCATCATGGCCGAGATCCTGATGGAGGGGCTGATGCAACATGGCCAGGAGTATAATGCATCATGGCCGAGGGCCTGTCCAGGAGCCTGATGCATCATGGCCGAGAGCCTGACCGAGTGGCTGAATGCAACATGACCGGGAGGCTGATGCATAATGGATGAGAGCCTGATCCATCATGGCCGGGAGCCTGATCCATCATGGTCGACAGCCTGACTGAGACGCTGATGCAACATGACCGGGAGCCTGATGCATCATGGCCGAGAGCCTAACCGAGGGGCTGATGCAACATGATCGAGAGCTTGATACATCATGGCCGAGAGCCTGACCGGGAGGCTTATGCAACATGACCGGGAGCCAGATCCATCATGGTCGGGAGCCTGATCCATCATGGCCGGGAGCCTGATCCACATTGGCCGGGAGCCTGACCGAGAGCCTTACGCAACATGACCGGGAGCATGATGCGTAATGGCTGAGGGCCTGTCCGGGAGCCTGATGCATCATGGCCGAGAGCCTGACCGAGTGGCTCATGCAACATGACCGGGAGGCTGATGCATATTGGATGAGAGCCCGATCCATCATGGCCGGGAGCCTGATCCATCATTGCCGAGAGCCTAACTGAGAGGCTGATGCAACATGACCGGGACCCTAATGCATCATGGCTGAGAGCCTGACTGAGGGCTTGATGCAACATGTCCGAGAGATTGAAACATCATGGACGAGAGCCTGTCCGTGAGGCTGATGGAACATGACCAGGAGATTGATCCATCATGGCCGAGAGCTTGTCCGGGAGCCTGATAGATCATGACCGGGAGCCTGATCCATCGCGGCCGAGAGCCTGTCCGGGAGCCTGTCTGGGAGCCTGATGCATCATGGCCGAGATCCTGACGGAGGGGCTGATGCAACATGAACGGGAGCATGATGAATCGTGGCCGAGAGCCTGACCGAGAGGCTGATGCAACATGACCGTGAGCATGATGCATAATGCTCGAGGGCCTGTCCGGGAGCCTCATGCATCATGATCGAGAGCCTGACCGAGCGGTTGATGCAACATGACCGGGAGGCCGATGCATAATGGATGAGAGCCTGTCTGAGAGCCTGATGCAACGTGACCAAGATCTTGACGGAGGGGCTGAGGCAACTTGACCGGGAGCCGGATGCATCATGGACGAGAGCCAGTCCGGGATCCTGATGTATCATGGCCGAGATCCTGACCGAGCCTGATGCATCATGGCCGAGAGCCTGATGCAACATGACCGGGAGCCTGATGCCACAAGGCCGAGAGCCTTTCCGAGAGGCTGATGCAACAAGACCGGGAGCATGATGCCTCTTGGCCATGGGCCTATCCGGGAACCTGAGGCATCATGCCGAGATCCTGACGGAGGAGCTGAGGCAACATGACCGGGAGGCAGATGCATCATGGACGAGAGCTTGTCCGGGATCCTGATGTATCATGGCCGAGAGCCTGAAGCAACATGACTGAGAGCTTGTCCGGGAGCCTAATGCATCATGGCCGAGAGCCTGCCCGGGAGCCTCATGCATCAGGGCTGAGAGCTTACCCGGGAGCCTCATGCATCATGGCCGAGATCCTGACCGGGAAGCTGATGCTTCATGGCCGACCGTCTGTCCGGTAGCGTAAGGCATCATGGATGAGATCCTGACCGAGGTGCTGAGGCAACATGACCAGGAGCCTGCCCGGGAGCCTGATGCATAATGGCAGAGAGCCTGACCGAGAGGCTGATGCAACATGGCCGAGAGCCTGTCTGGGAGCCTGATGCTTCATGGCCGAGATCATGACTGAGGGGCTGATGCAAAACGAACGGGAGCTAGATGCATCGTGGCCGAGAGCCTAACGGAGAGGCAGATGCAACATGACCGAGAGCTTGATACATCATGACCGAGAGCCTGTCCGGGAGCCTGATGAATCATGACCGGGAGCCTGATCCATCATGGCCGAGAGCCTGACCGAAAGGCTTATGCAACATGACCGGGGAGCCTGATGCATCATGGCCGAGAGCCTGTCCGAGAGCCTGACAGAGCCTGACCGAGCGCTAAAGCAACATGACTGGAGCATGATGCATCATGGATCAGAGCTTGTCTGAGAGCTTGTCCGAGTGGCTGATGCAACATGACCGGGAGCCTTATGCCTCTTAGCCGGGGCCTATCCGGAACCCGAGGCATCATGGCCGAAAGCCTGACCGAGGGGCTGATGCAACATGACCGGGAGTATGAGGCAATCATGGCCGAGATCCTGACGGAGGGGGCTGATGGAACATGACCGGGAAGCTGATGCTTCATGGCCGAGTGCCTGACCGAAAGGCTTATGCAACATGACCGGGAGCCTGATGCATCATGACCGAGAGCCTGATGCATCGTGGCCGAGAGCCTGACCGAGTGGGTGAAAGAACATGAAGGGGCATTGTGCATCAGGATCAGAGCTTGTCGAGAGACGTCCGAGTGGATGATGCAACATGACCGGGAGCCTGTGCTTTGGCGCGGGCTTATCCGGGAACCAGAGGCATCACATGGCCGAGGAGGGAGGACCGAGGGGATGATGCGTAAATGGACCGGGAGTATGATGATCATGCGGATCGACGGAGGGCTGATGCAACATGACGGGAAAGCTGATGCTCATGGATGATGTAACCTGCCGCCCCGTCGCCCCGGAGCAATGTTTATTTGCATCCCGTGGACAGGAGCCTGTTGCCGAGTGCTGATGCAACAAGCCTGGGAGCATTGAGCCTCTTGGACGGGGCTTTATGGCCGAGAATCCTGACGGCGGGGCTGATGACACATGACCTGGAGCATGAGCATCATGGGACGATGAGGCTAGGGCCACATGACCGGAAGCATGATTCATCATGGCCGAGGAGAGCCCTGGCCGGGAGCTGATGCAACCATGGAGTTGACCTGACCGAGGGGCGAGGCCACATGATCGGGAGCCTGATCCATGATGGCCGAGAGCCGTCAGGGGGAACCTGGTTACGCATGCGAAGATCCTGACTGAGGGGCAGCTGTGATGCAAACAGGCCGGGAGCAGCATCATGCTTTATGGGCGAGAGCTGACCAAGAGGTTGATGAAACATGACGGTAAGTTGATGCAATCAGGCGAGAGGCCTGACCGGTAGCTAATGCACATTGCCGAGAGCCTAAACGAGGGGCACAAGGCACATGACCGGGAGCCTGATGCATTTTGGAGAGGAAATGTAGGGAGCGTGAGGCATCATGGACGAGAGCCTGTTCCAGGAGATGAGCAGCATGCCGAGATCCTTGACCGAGGAGGCTGGATGAAAAATGACCGGGAGCCTGAGTAGTCATGGACCGAGGAGCTGACCGAGGGCTGATGCAAGATGGACCAGAGGGCATGATTCATCATGCCGAACGGCCTGATGCATATGACCGGGAGCTGATGCAACATGACAGGGAGCCTGATTTGAATCCGGGCCGAGAGCCTGTCAGTAGCCTAATGCACAGGCCGAGATCCTGAAGAGGGGTGAGGCAACATGAACGGGAGACGGATGCATTAGGACGAGAGCTGTCGGGAGCCTGATGGCTCATTACCGAGATCCTGACCCTGTGCTGATCAAAAGAACGGGGAGCTGATCATAATGGATCGAGAGCTGACCGAGGGCTTGATGCAACGATGACCGGGGCATGATGCACGATGGCTGAGAGCCTGATTGCAACATGACCGGGGGCCTTGATGCAAACATGAGGAGCCTGATGCATCTGCTAAGAAGCCGTCGGTTAAGCCTACATCGTGGCGAGATCTGACTTAGGGCTGGGCAACATGACCGTGGCCTGAAGCCTTAGGACGGGAGCCTGTCTGGGAGCCTGATGCATCAGGGCGAGAAGCTGTCCGGGAGCCTGATGCACATGGCCGAGATCCTGACCGAGGGGATGATGCAAATGACCGGGAACATGATGCAATCATGGCGATAACCGACTCGAGAGGCTGAAGCAGCAAGATGACGAGGAGCCTGATTCATATGTCGAGCGCCTGTCCGGGAGATGGATTCAAACAGACCGGGAGCAGGAGCATCAGGGGTGAGATCATGATGGTCAGATCGGGAGCGGATGCATCATGCGGAGGCCTTTCCTGGAGGCGATTTATCATGGTCCGAGAGACCGAGAGCCTAATGCAACATGACCGGGAGCATGATGCCTCATGGTCGAGAGCCTGTCCGGGAACCTAATGCATCATGATCGAGAGCCTGATCGAGAGCTTGAGGCAAGATGACCGGGAGCCTGATGCAACATGGTCGAGAGCCTGATCGAGAGGCTAATGCAACATGACTAGGAGCCTGATGCATCATGGCGAGAGCCTGTCCGGGAGGCTGATGCATCATGGCCGAGTTCCTCACCGAGAGGCTGCTGCAACATGACCGGTAGCTTGATCCATCATGGCCGAGAGCCTGACCGAGAGGCTGATGCAACATGATCGGGACCCTGATCCATCATGGCCGAGAGCCTGTCCGAAGTGGCTGATGCAACATGCCTAGGAGCATGATGCCTCTTGATTGGGCCTATCCGGAACCTGAGGCATCATGCCGAAAGCCTGACCGAGGGACTGATGCAACATGACTGGGAGTATGATGCATCATGGCCGAGATCCTGACGGAGGGGCTGATGCAACATAACCTGGAGCGTGAAGCATCATGGCCGAGAGCCTGAGCGAGGAGGCTAGTGCAACATGACCGGGAGCCTGATCCATCATTGCCGAGGGCCTGTCCGGGTGCTTTATGCACCATGCCCGTGAGCCTGACCGAGGGGCAGATGCAACATGATCGGGAGCCTGATCCATCATGGCCGAGAGCCAGTTGCATCATGGCCGAGATCCTGACGGAGGGGCTGATGCAACATGACCGGGAGCATGATGCTTTATGGCCGAGAGCTTGACCGATGAGGTTGATGCAAGATGACCGGTAAGCTGATGCATCATGGCCGAGAGCCTGTCCGGTAGCCTAATGCATCATTGCCGAGATCCTGGACCGAGGGGCTGAGGCACATGACCGGGGGCCTGATGCATTATGGATGAGAGCCTGTCTGGGAGCCCGATGCATCATGGACGAGAGCCTGTCCGGGAGCTTGATGCATCATGGCCGAGATCCTGACCGAGGGGCTGATGAAAAATGACCGGGAGCCTGATGCATCCTGGCCGAGCGCCAGATGCAACTAGACCGGGAGCCTGATGCAACATGACCGGGAGTCTGACGCATCAAGGCCGAGAGCCTGTCGAGTAGCCTAATGCATCATGGCCGAGATCCTGACCGAGGGGCTGAGGCAACATGACCGGAGCCGGAATGCATTATGGACGAGAGCCTGTCTGGGAGCCTGAAGCATCAAGGACGAGAGCTTGTTCGGGAGCCTGATGCACCATTGCCGAGATCCTGACCCAAGGGCTGATGCAAAATGACCGGGGAGCTTGATGCATAATGGCCGAGATCCTGACCGAGAGGCTGATACAACATGACCGGGAGCCTGATGCATCATGGCCGAGAGCCTGATGCAACATGACCGGGGGCCAGGTGCAACATGACCGGGAGCCTGATGCATCGTGGCCAAGAGCTTGTACGGTAGCCTAATGCATCATGGCCGAGATCCTGACTTAGGGGCTGAGGCAATATGACCATGAGCCTCATGCATTATGGACGAGAGCCTGTCCGGGAGCCTGATGCATCATGGCCGAGATCCTGACCGAGAGGCTGAAGCAAGATGACCAGGATCCTGATGCATCATGGACAAGAGCCTGTCCGGGAGCTTGATGCATCATAGCCGAGATCCTGGCCGACGGGCGGATGAAAAATGACCGGGAGCCTGATGCATCATGGCCGAGAGCCTGGCCGAGAGGCTGATGCAAGATGACCAGGAGCCTGATGCATCATGGCCGAGCGCCTGATGCAACTTGACCGGGAGCCTGATGCAACATGACCGGGAGCCTGATGCATCAAGGTCGAGAGCCTGTCCAGTAGCCTAATGCATCATGGCTGAGATCCTAACCGAGGGGCTGAGGCAACATGACCGGGAGCCGGATTCATTATGGACGAGAGCCTGTCTGGGAGCCTGATGCATCATGGACGAGAGCCTGTCCGGGAGCCTGATGTATCATTGCCGGGATCCTGACCCAGGGGCTGATGCAAAATGACCGGGGAGCCTGATGCATAATGGCCGAGAGCCTGACCGAGAGGCTGATGCAATATGACCGGGAGCCTGATGCAACATGACCGGGGGCCTGATGCAACATAATCGGGAGCCTGATGCATCGTGGCCAAGAGCCTGTAAGGCAGCCTAGTGCATCATGGCCGAGATCCTGACTTAGGGGCTGGGCAACATGATCGTGAGCCGGATGCATTATAGACGAGAGCCTGTACGGTACCCTAATGCATTATGGCCGAGATCCTGACCGAGGGCCTGAAGCAAGATGACCAGGAGCCTGATGCATCATGGTCGACAGCCTGACCGAGAGGCTGAAGCAAGATGACCAGGAGCCTGATGCATCATGGTCGAGAGCCTGATGCAACATGACAGGGAGCCTTATGCAACATGACCGGGAGCCTGATGCATCATGGCCGAGATCCTGTCCGGGAGCCTGATGTATCATGGCCGAGAGCCTGACCGAGAGCTTGATTCAACATGACCGGGAGCAAGATGCATCATGGTTGAGAGCCTGATGCAACATGACCGGGAGCATAATGCATCATGGCTGAGAGCCTATCCGGGAGCCTGACCGAGAGCTTGATGCAACATGACCGGGAGCATGATGCCTCATGGTCGAGAGCATGTCCGGGAGCCTAATGCATCATGATCGAGAGCCTGACCGAGAGCCTGATGCAACATGACCGGGAGCCTGATGCAATATGGCCGAGAGCCTGACCGAGAGGCTAATGGAACATGACTAGAAGCTTGATGCCTCATGGCCGAGAGCCTGTTCGGGAGGCTGATGCGTCATGGCCGAGATCCTGACCGAGAGGCTGCTGCAACATGACCGGGAGCCTGATCCATCATGGACGGGAGCTTGACCGAGAGGCTGATGCAACATGACCAGGAGCCTGATGCATCATGGCAGAGTGCCTGTCCGGGTGCCTGATGCATCTTGGCCGAGATCCTGACGGAGGGGATGATGCATCATGAACGGGAGCATGATGCATCATGGCCGAGAGCCTGACCGAGAGGCTGATGCAACATGACCGGGATCATGATTTATCGTGGCCGAGGGCCTGTCCGTCAGCCTGATGCATCATGGCCGAGAGCCTGATCGAGCAGTTGATACAACATGACCGGGAGGCTGAGGCATCTTTTGGCCGAGAGCCTGTCCGGGAGCCTAATGCATCGTGGCCGAGTTCTTGACGGAGGGGCTGAAGCAACATGACCGGGAGCATGATGCCTCATGGCCGTGGGCCTATCCGGGAACCTGAGGCATCATGGCCGAGAGGCTGATGCTACATGACCGGGAGCATGATGTATCATGGCCGAGAGCCTGACCGAGAGACTACTGTACCATGACCGGGAGCATGATGCGTATTGGTCGTGGCCCCTTCCGGGATCCTGATGCATCATGGCCGTGAGCCTGACCGAGGGGCTGATGCAACATGACCTGGAGCCTGATGCATAATGGGCGATAGCCTGTCCGGGAGTCTGATGCATCATGGCTGAGATCCTGATTGAGGGGTTGATGCAACATGACCGGGAAGCTGATGCTTATTGGCCAAGAGTCTCTCCGGTAGCCTAATTAATCAGGGATGAGATCCTGACCGAGGTGCTGAGGCAACATGACCATGAGCCTGTCCGGGAGCTTGATGCATCAGGGACGAGAGCCTGTCCAGGATCCTGATGCCTGATGGCCGAGATCCTGACCGAGAGGCTGATGCAACATGACTGGGTGCCTGATGCATCATGGCCGGGAGCCTATCTGGGAGCCTGATGCATCATGGCCGAGATCCTGACCGAGAGGCTGATGCAACATGACTGAGAGCCTGATGCATCATAGCCGAGGGCCTGTCTGAAAGCCTAATGCATCATGGCCGTGAGCCTGACACATCATGACCGGGAGCCTGATGCAACTTGACTGACAACATGTCCGGGAGCTTGATGCATCATTGCCGTGTGCCTGTCCGGGAGCCATTTGCATCATGGCCGAGATCCTGACGGAGGGTTGATGTAACATGACCGGGAAGCTGATGCATCATGGCCAAGATCCTGACTTAGGGGCTGAGGCAACATGACCGTGAGCCTGATGTTTGATGGACGAGAGCGTGTCCGGGAGCCTGATGTAACATGGACGAGAGCCTGTCCGGGAGCCTGATGCATCATGGACGAGATCCTTACCGAGGGGCTGATGCAAATTGACCGGGAGCCTGATGCATCATGGCCGAGAGCTTGACCGAGAGGCTGAAGTAAGATGACCAGGAGCCTGATGCATCATGGCCGAGAGCCTGATGCAACATGACTGGGAGCCTGATTCAACATGACCGGGAGCCTGATGCATCATGGCCGAGAGCCTGTCCGGGAGCCTGATGTATCATGGCCGAGAGCCTGAACAAGAGCCCGATTCAACATGACCGGGAGCATGATGCCTCATGGTTGAGAGCCTAATGCAACATGACCGGGAGCCTGATGCATCATGGCCGAGAGCCTGTCCGGGAGCCTGATGTATCATGGCCGAGATCCAGACCGAGAGCCTGATGCAACATGACCGGGAGCATGATGCATCATGGTCGAGAGCCTGTCCGGGAGCCTAATGCATCATGATCGAGAGCCTGACCGAGAGCCTGATGCAACATGACCGGGAGCCTGATGCAACATGGCCGAGAGCCTGACCGAGAGGCTAATGCAACATGACTGGGAGCTTGATGCATCATGGCCGAGAGCCTGTCAGGGAGGCTGATGCATCATGGCCGAGATCCTGAGTAAGAGGCTGAAGCAACATGATCGGGAGCCTGATCCATCATGGCCGAGAGCCTGACCGAGAGGCTGATGCAACATTATCGGGAGCCTGATGCATCATGGCAGAGAGCCTGTCCGGGAGCTTGATGCATCTTGGCTGAGATCCTGACGGAGGGGCTGATGCAACATGACCGGGAGCCTGATGCATCATGGCCGAGAGCCTGACCGAGAGGCTGATGCAACATGACCGGGAGCATGATGCATCATGGCCGAGGGCCTGTCCGGGAGCCTGATGCATCATGGCCGAGTGCCTGATCGAGCGGTTGATGCAACATGACCGGGAGGCTGATGCATCTTGGCCGAGAGCCTGTCCGGGAGCTTGATGCATCATGGCCGAGTTCCTGACGGAGGGGCTGATGCAACATGACTGGGAGCAAGATGCATCATGGCCGGGAGCCTATCCGATAGGCTGATGCAACTTGACCGGGAGCATGATGCATAATGGCCGTGGGCCTATCCGGGAACCTGAGGCATCATGGCCGAGAGGCTGATGCAACATGACCGGGAGCATGACGTATCATGGCCGAGAGCCTGACCGAGAGGCTACTGTAACATGACCGGGAGCATGATGCGTATTGGCCATGGCCCTATCCGGGAGGAGCACGTTAGCAATCTTAACTTTTCAGGTACAAGTTAGCATAGGGTTTCTGAAATTCAAGGTAGGGTTTCATGGAAGCCGCCACCATGGGAGGGAGATCACCTCCATGACCACCAGATCTACCCAAGGTTTCTTTGCTGAAGCAGTTGGGAACGCATTGAGATCGAGATTGGGTCATCACAAGATTTCAGTTTTGATTCTATTAAGGAAGTGAAGCAATCGACGACTTTCCAAGGTGAACCAGCTCTTTTCTACACGGTTGAGGAACTCAAGATCTCTACGGCTGTTTTTCAAAAAGTCCTTATTGCAAAGTTTGCTTATGGGAGATCATCCATTGAAGTTCTGAAAAACTACATCCAAGGATCTTTCCACCCAAAACTCTTGATCTCTATTGGTATTCTAGACGAGAAACATCTGCTCATCCGTTTTGAATCTGAAGAAGACTTCATATCTGTATGGTTAAAGGAGTTTTGCTACATAGAAGGGGAACTAGTAAGGTTTATTAAGTGGACGCCTCTTTTACAGGCAGGTTCTGAACCTACAGTCGTTCCTATATGGATATGTAGCACCCCGGACTTTTTCATCCTTAATAAATAGCACCTTCATAGCTAATTGGCCGTTTTCATAGTTTTCGTAGTCTAATTAATAAATAAGGGAGAAATCGGAAATTCCAAAACGTCAGAAATGTTCGTTTTCGAAAGACGGATCCAACGCAAGTTGAATCGTCGAAATCCGACGAGCGAGTAAAAAGATATGGTCAAAACAGTCCAGACATAACAGAGCACCGATCGCTCGGTCGTTACCTGCGATCGATCGGTCCACTACCGATCGCTCGATGGCTGTCGCACGGTTAACTTTTTTGTATGGGGAAAAATTCCAGAGAGTGTGTTTTTGACCGATCTCTCGGTCATAACACCGATCGACCGGTAAGCCACCGATCGCTCGGTCCATACCACCGATCGATCGGTCATACGCAGATTTTCTTCATTAAGGGTGTTTAAGACTTTGGCCATCACCCCTTGCCTATAAATAGGCTGAGTTCGTGCCTTAGGGTTTCAGAAACCCTCTGTGCCCTATCTTAGGAGATTTTGAGAGAGAGAAGAAGGAGAGGAACTACTTGTTGATCAAGCTTGTGGAAGATCAAGGTTCTTCCACTTCCCTTGGTGATTTCCAACCAAGAACTCACTGTTCTTGCTTGTTCCAGCCATTGGGAGTCAAACCCATTGATTTCTCTAAGGTAGATACACTCTACTACAATCTTGCAATCCTACTAGTTACTAGATATGATTCTTCTTATATATGCCCTATCTATATGTATTGATTCTATGTATGAAAAGGTGTGATTATATACTTGGATGAAGGATTACTATTATGATGCACTCTAAGTGTTTGATAAAATACCTCTAAGGGATTCTATGCTTAAATATGATGATTTCTCTTATTAAGTGCATATGCTCGCATGTCTCGCATAAACCGATGTTTTCCATGGATTTCTCAAAAGTACAAACAAGGGTTTTTCACGAAAAGACGAATAATGAATGATTCTAAGTAACTCTATGATTTCTCTAAGATCGTTTCACAAGCTCTAAGGATCATACCATGCTCACAAGAAAACTCTATGATAATGCTCTAAGATCGTCTCACAAGCTCCACGGATCACAATGAAATGCTCTAAGATCTCTAAGGTTATGCTCTATGGAAATGCTCTACGGTATTGCTCTATGCTCTATGTCTCTACGGATCATAATGACTCTAAGTAACTCCATGAACTCACAAGAACTCATAAGGCTATGATTATCGATTGACTCACACGGTTACAGTTTTGGTTTCGAATATTATCTCACATATGTTTTCACGGTTTCCATGCTTTAAGGATTGTTCGGATTTCATTCTCCATGTCTTGTATGCTCCATGCCTAACCGCTTTATTGTTCTTAGTTGTATACACTGAGTATTCCATGCTCAGTCGATATTGTTATGATCGGCAGGTGCTCGGGTTCCATTCGATTTGTGTGGCGACGAACCTTGGGTCGAGGAAGAGTACCGTGACCCGGAGCCTTCCATGGATCACTATCATGACGATGGTGCTCTAGATAGGAGTCGTGACTTCGATTTCTGTTGATCGACCGACTTAGAACTTGTGTCATTTTGTTATGTGAGTGTGGGGTTTGTCCACTCCACTTTTGGGTTTCTCACACATGTATACTTGTCGGTTCTTACTTGAGCCAAGTTATAGGAGTGTTCTTTTGCTTCCGCTATGCTTAGTATTTTATTTTCCGCTGTGCATTGTATTTCGTTTCCGCTATGTTATTCAGGTACTCTGACAGGTTTCCACGAGTGCCTTATGTATCATACTGGAGGTATGATATGGCGGTCACGAGTCAAAGTATCCTTAACTCCTAGGGGGTATTTTGGGGTCGCGACAGACTTGGTATCAAAGCTAGTTATGTCTAATGACAGACTTAGTTAGGTCACTCAGGCTTGGTCTAAGCGGAAGTAATTCCTATGAGTTGAACTTAGAACTCAGAAGGACTCAGTTGTCTTAGGCTTGTTACCACGACATAACCGGTATCAAGTGAATCCTTAGGTCAGTATAGGATCCGAGATTGATGTGGTCCTATGCGAGGTGCTAGTATAGGCTCTAAAGTATAATTATATGATGATGTATATATACCTCGATGTATACTATGTGCGGTATAGCATTTCATGATTATTGAATTGCTATATGATATGTGAGGTTTGGTATCCAGTTAGACTCATGTTTTGCCAAATTGATCTCAGGATTCGATATCATGAGACGTGGCAATCGGGGTCGAGGTTACCATACTCGGAGGGCCGAGAGTGAAGTTCCGAGAGAAGAGGAACCGTTGTACTTCACGAATGCGATGGACTCCATAGCCGAGACTTTAGCATTGTTGGCAGCAAGGCCTATGCCTACCCCACCGTCCACGCCTGTGCCTACACCGGTGCATCACACCGCGGGGCTCGAAGCTTTTAGGAGACTGCGGCCTCTTACATTCTATGGCACTCTGGACCCCATGGTGGCCGAGTCTTGGATTATGCAACTGGAGAAGACCTTCCGGGCTCTCCGTTGTACCGATGAGCAAAGGGTAGAATGGGCTTCCTTCGTGATGGAAGGTGAAGCCGAACACTGGTGGAGAGCTGCCCAAAGGCAGAGAGATGTTGCTAAGGCAGGTGTGCCCTGGACTTGGGCGGAGTTCTTAGAGACCTTCAGGGAACAGTACTTTCCCAGGTTTATTCGGGAACAAAAGGCGAGAGAGTTTATGCTTTTGGAGCAAGGGTCGATGAGCGTAGCCGAGTATGAGGCTAAGTTCACCGAGTTGTCTAGGTTTGCTCCGCACTTGGTGGCTACTGAAGACCTACAGGTCAGGAAGTTTGAGATGGGCTTGAAGCCTTTCATCCGAGATCGGGTGTCCATTCTCCAGGTAGAGTCTTGGAGAGAGATAGTAGGGAAGGCAAAGATCGCCGAAAGAATGCGGAAGACTTCGTGAGAAGAAGAGACAGTGCTTTGGGAAGAACATGTCTCGGGGTCAGACGAGTAGTTCTTCAGAGAAGAGGACTAGGACTGCACCGTACCAGTTCTCCCAGCCGATTTCGGCTCAGAGACCTTCTTTTGCGCCTCAGGCACCGCGTCCTACGGCATCGCAAGCTACGAGGGTTATGCCTCCGGCTTCCTCCGCATCGCAGACATTTGAGGAGTGCGCCGTATGTGGTCGTCGGCATAAGACTGGAGATTGCCGAAGAATGTCAGGTGGATGCTTCCACTGTGGCGAGGTGGGCCATATGATTCGAGATTGCCCGCGCAAGCAGTCACAGTCTGGATCACAGGGAGTTCGGCCTCCAGGCAGGCAGAATTCACTTCAGGGGTCTTCATCTCAGGCCTCTAGATCCTTGCAGCCTACCCAGCAGCCTCGTCAGGCAAACCAGGGCAGAGTCTTTGCCATGACTGATAGAGACGCACAGGCATCTGATGATGTTGTGCAAGGTACGCGCGAACTAGTCTTTGTCAAAGTTCTAATATTGCCATGATATATTCGTATCTATATGTCCTATGTGGTGTTTTGCGATGTTTGTATCTATATGTACAGTTGTGTTATAACTGGGATGATTCAAATTCTCAGGTTCGTTGCTCGTAAATGAATGTTTGGCAAGAGTGTTGATAGACACAGGATCCACTCACTCGTTCGTTTCACCAAGCTTTGCCAAAGGCTTTACGTCCGAGCCAAGCAAGCTACCTAGGGAGTTGTCCATTTCAACTCCATTGGGAAAATCTATTGAGACAGATAAAGTGTATCCGGATAGCGTTGTACAAGTCATGCAGCACGAGTTGCCAGTCGACTTGATCCTTCTGGAATTCAGGATTGGGATTTCGATGTCATCCTAGGTATGGATTGGCTCTCAACTCACCATGGACACGTGGCGTGTTTCGAGAAGGTGGTGCATTTTAAACCCGTGGGGTTAAAGCCGTTTCATTTCAGGGGACTTCAGAGAAGAGACATTGCCCGCTTTGCAACTCTTAGTCTCGAGGGTGTAGAAGTGCGAGACTCCACACCCATTCCAGTGGTATGTGAGTATATGGATGTTTTTCCGGAAACCTTGCCGGGATTGCCTCCCGATCGTGCAATCGAGTTTGCGATTGAGCTAGCTCCAGGCACAGTCCGATTTCGAGAGCTCCGTATAGGATGGCTCCTATTGAGCTTAAGGAGTTAAAAGAGCAGTTAGAAGAATTGCAAGGCCTTGGTTTTATTCCGGCCAAGTGTTTCACCTTGGGGAGCTCCGGTTCTCTTCGTGAAGAAGAAAGATGGATCAATGCGTCTGTGCATTGATTACAGGCAATTGAACAAGGTCACGATCAAGAATCGTTATCCATTGCCTCGGATAGACGACTTGTTTGACCAATTGAAGGGTGCGCAGTTTTTCTCCAAGATTGACCTTCGATCTGGTTATCATCAGTTGAAGATCAAGAAAGAGGACATTCCGAAGACAGCATTCCGAACTCGATACGGTCATTACGAGTTTTGGTCATGTCTTTTGGACTGACTAACGCACCGGCAGCATTCATGGTTTTGATGAATCGGGTGTTCAGATCGTCTCTCGATCAATGTGTGATCGTGTTCGTAGATGATATCCTTGTGTATTCACAGTCACAGGAGGATCACACGAGAGATCTCCGTCTGGTCTTGCAGACACTTCGAGAGCATAGTCTGTATGCTAAGTTGAGCAAGTGCGAGTTCTGGCTGAACAAGGTGTCTTTTCTTGGACACGTGGTATCTGCTGAAGGTATTCAGTTGATCCTGCAAAGATTGAAGCGGTGATGAATTGGGAAAGGCCGAAGAGTGTCACCGAGATTCGTAGTTTCCTCGGGTTGGCAGGGTATTACAGAAGGTTTGTGGAAGGATTTCAAGTTTAGCAGCTCCGCTTACCTATCTCACACGGAAGAACACGAGGTTCACTTGGAGTGATAAGTGCGAGGCTAGTTTCTTGGAGTTGAAAAAGAAGCTTACTTCGGCTCCTGTTCTTACAGTTTCCATCTGGGAGCGGTGGTTTCGAAGTCTATAGTGATGCTTCACTAGTGGGACTTGGATGTGTTTTGATGCAGCATAAACAGGTGGTCGCCTATGCTTCTCGTCAGCTGAAGGAGCATGAGCAAAACTACCCCACACATGACTTAGAGCTCGCTGCAGTCATCTTTGCACTGAAACTTTGGCGTCACTACCTCTACGGAGAAGAGTTCGTGGTGTTCACAGACCACAAGAGCTTGAAGTATCTTTTCCTCCAGAAGGAGTTGAATATGAGGCAGCGTCGTTGGATGGAGTTCATGAAGGACTACGACTGTTCCATCCAGTACCACCCGGGTAAGGCTAACGTGGTAGCGATGCTCTTAGCAGAAAACCTTACGGAGTTATGGCTCAATGAGAGTGCAAGAGTGGAAGTTATTACATGATATGTGTCATTTGGACACTACTCTCAGGCATGTCACCTATGGGCCGATAATGTCCAACGTGGTGGTTAGGCCACAGATCCTGAGCCAGATCAAGGAGTTACAGAGTTCCGATGTGAGTTGCTTGCTTACGAGACAAGTCCGGTGAGTAACGGCAATCAGGAGTTCGCTTTAAATGATGATGGTGCTATCACATTTAAGGGCAGGTTGTGTGTCCCCGCCGACACAGTTTTGAGGGATGAAATTTTGAATGAAGCTCACCGATCAAAGTACACGGTACATCCGGGAGGTACCAAGATGTACCAGAATCTCAAGAAGCACTACTGGTGGCGAAACATGAAGAGGGAAGTCGCTGGAGTACGTCGCCAGATGTTGATTTGACAAGCAGGTAAAGGCAGAACATCAAAGGCCGGCAGGTATTTTGCAGTCCCTCATTACGGAGTGGGAACTGGGAGGAACATCTCGAGGATTGTCATTGTGGGTTTGCCGCGAACGCGGGAAGGGCTATGATGCATTTGGGTGATGGGACAGGTTGACTAAGTCTGCACATTTTATTCCGTACCGAACTACTTTCAATGCAAATCAGTTGGTAGCCCTATATGTTAAGGAGGTGGTTCGACGGCACGGTGTGCCAGTTTCTATCGTGTCTGAGCGAGATCCGCGGTTCTATTTCCAGGTTTTGGAAAAAACTTCCAGGATGCTATTGGGTTCTAGTTAGAATCAAGTACGCTTCCATCCTCGACGATGTGACAAACTGGAAGGGTGAATCAAGTAGTGGAGGATATGCTACGAGCTTTGTATGTGGATTTTCAGGGTAGTTGGGAGGAACACGTTGCCGGTGGTTGGTTTGCCAAAACAATAGCATCCAGGCAAAGCATCCAGAGGATGGACCTTTGAAGCTCTGTATGGTCGGAGTTGTCGATCACGCTATAATGGGTAGGAAGTGGTGAGAGAAGATTCTTGGTCCGGAGTTGATAGAGCGGACCGCAGAAAGGGTCAAAATTATCCGAGAAGAGAACGATGAAAAGTCGATCAGGATAGGAAGAAGAGCTATCGCGGGGGGTGTGGGGGGGTGTGAGGTATACGAAGTAGAGATTTAGAGTCCGAGTGGAGCAATGGGTCTTGTGAGATCCGAGTCGGGGATCAGCGATGGGAAGAAGGGGAAGATAGAGTCACCAGGATGTGGACCATTTGAGATTCGTCGCCAAGGGTGGTGAGGTTGCTTAAGGGTACCTACGCCTCCAATGGCAGCGGTCAATAATGTATTTCAAGTATCTAGGCTTAGAAAAACATTCGGAGCCGTCCACGTCATCGTCTGATCCTGTGAGATTCGAAGGATCTTACGTTGGTTGAGCAACCAGTTCAGATTCTGGATCGTCGAGGAGCAAGGTCTGCGAAACCAAGAATAGCACTTTAGTCCTAGTGAAGTGGCAGCCTCATTCCAGGAGAGATACAGGGGAGCGAGAACCGAAGTACGAGGAAAGTACCCCCTTATTGGTTAAGGCCATGGCATTCCTTGTATTTGCTATCGTTTTACGCATGTATGGATCGTCCAAAGTCGGGGGACGAATTTTTTGAAGGGGGAGGAGAATGTAGCACCCGGATCTTTTTCATCGTTATATAGCACTCATAGCTAATTGGCCGTTGTCATCGTTTTGTAGTCTAAATGAATAAATAAGGGAGACATTCGGAATACAAACGTCAAAATGGTCGTTTGAAACGAAGATCACCGCAAGTTGAAAATTTTTATTTTTTTTTAAATTTCCTTTCCCCTAATAATTTTTTTTGTTTTGGGTTTTTCTTTTTATTTTTATTTTTTTCTTTTCTCGAATCGACGAGCGAAGTAAAGTTATGGTTCAAAACAGCCAGACATAACAGGCACGATCGCTCGGTCGTTACTGCGATCGACGGTCACGACCGAGTCGTCGATGGGGTCGCACGGTTAACTTTTTGTATGGGGAAAAATTCAGAGAGTGTGTTTTGACGAATTCTCGGTCAAACACGATTCGACGTAAGCCACGATCGCTAAGGTACTAGCCACCGATCGATCGGTCATACGCAGATTTTCTCATTACGGTTGTTTAAGTCCTTTGGCCATCACCCCTGGCTTATAAATAGGATGAAGTCGGGCTTAGGTTTTAGAAAAACCCTCTGGGCCATATCTAGGAGGATTTGAGAGAGAAAGAAGGAGAGGAAAACGACTGTTGATCAAGCTGTGGAAGATCAAGGATTCTTCACTGACTTGGTGATTTCCAAACAAGAACTCAATGTTCTTGCTTGTTACAGCCTGGGAGTCAAAAAACCATTGATTTCTCAAGGTAGATACACTCTACTACCAATCGTGCAATCCTACTTCGTGTACGAGATATGATTTATTATCTGCCGATCTATAGGTATTGATCTATGTATGAAAAGGTGGATTCCTGGATGCCAAGGCTACTCTTCTGAGCACTATAAGTGTTTGATACAATACCTATAAGGATGCTATGCTAAATTGATGATTTTCTTATTAGTGCCTATGCTCGCATATAAACAGATGTTTTATGGCTTTAAAAAGCTACAAACAAGGGTTTCACGAAAAGACGGAATAATGATGCTTCTAAGGAAACACTATGATTTCTCTAAGTCGTTTCACAAGCTCTACGGATATACCGATCGCTCAAAGACAAACTCTATGATAAGCTCTAAGATCGTCTCACAAGCTCCCGGCTCACATGAACTGCTCTAAGATCTCTAAGGGTGCTCTATGGAAAGCTCTACGGTTATTGCTCAATGCTCTATGTTCTACGGATATAACATGACTCTAAGTACTCCATGAACTCACAAGGAATCTAAGGCTATGATTATCGATGGCACTCACCAGGTGACAGTTTTGGTTTCGAATATTATTCTACATCGGTTTTTCACGGTTTCCCATGCTTGAAGGATTGTTTCTGATTTCCCCCCAATCTCCATGTCTCTGTAGGCCCATGCTAAGCTTCTTGGTTTAGTTGTATACATGAGTATTCCCGTCATTCGAGAGTGTTCATGATTCGGCAGGTGCTCGGGTTCCATTCGATTTGAGAATGTGGCGAACGAACTTGGGTCGAGGCCGGGAGACGGACTCGGCGCCTTCCATGG